>CM040239.1:82207981-82449740 GCA_022545495.1 Chrysanthemum lavandulifolium | reverse complement strand
AACATTCCATCTATAACATACATTCCATAGTTACAATCATTAAATATGTATAAATATATAAATAATGAGTTTATTAAATGCTATTCTACAAATATGATAGGCTTAATCACAACCCATGGGTTGTGTTTCAAGTTAAGAGAGAAAAGAAAAGAAGAAAAAGATGATAGATTTTATAATTTTATCCTTTTTTGTATGTATAATGTATGTTTGTTGTTATGACATTTAAATAATTTGTATTTATTATAAGTTTTTTAATTTATTTTTCTTCTAACTCATCCATTATTTGTGAAGAATGTTTTATAGATTTTTTTTCTTCAAATTTCATCTTCTCTTCTTTTCTCCTGAAAAGACTCGATTTTAAATATTTATTGTTGTTTTCGTCCCACTTCATTTTTCTTCTTTCAAAATTGAAACTTAGGTACACAGTGGTTAGTATTATTAACAATATTGTTTATTATATTTTGTAGGTTTATTAACATGTAATTGATTAAATAATATTAAACCTAATATGTGGAAAAAATTTAATTATAAATTCTAGCCACGGATCCATATGTTTATATGTTAACAAATCATAATCACACTATTATGTTAAGAAGAAACTCTTATACCTTTGTTTGCTCGGTTGATATCTTGTTTTCTTGAGAAAGCTTCAGGAATCCGTCGATACTGGTCACGTTTGGAGACTGTTGTATAGATCGACCCACATGTGATCCAAGATCACCAATAGTAGAGGAATTTAAGGTTAAACCCTAAGTCAATTTTTCGACTAAAGGAACCCTTGGGGTTTCGTCGATCAAGAGAAGGAGAGTGAAAGGATTAGTGGGTTCTTATTATGTGTTTGTTCGTGTTTCAAGTTATCTGAACACCCTAGGAGGTCTCTTATAAATATAAAGGACATATTTTTATTGCAAAAAATTCCTTTCATTTTCACAATTTAGCCTTAAAGGCCTAATGTTTACACTTTTAGTAATTTACTTAATAAAATTTTCAATTATTACCATTAATTTAATTCTCTCTTACCTTTAGTTATTATTTTCATAATAAATACTACTTCCACTTGTGATGCATCGGTGCGAGCCATTAGACTTTAATTACCGGACATGACTCAAGTTATGTATAAATATATAATTATATGTACACATTATCCCCTAGACTCTCACTTGTGCATGATGTTCACATTCAAACTCATAAAAAACATTGGGACATCATCAACCTTGATATTACATCCTACGTGAAGCACTAATTGATCCACCGATTCTATCTCTAGGGGGCGTAACTCTTCATTCATCACCCTCATTCCCAAGATTGATGTTTCTTTGGTGATTTGTGACTTTAGGCCCATTAGTATCATAGGGTGCCAATATAAGATCATTGCAAAAATCCTTGCTAATCGTCTAGCCTTAGTCATTCCTTCTATATTTCGAAAGTGCAAATGGATTTCATTAAAGGACGCCCAATTATTGATGGACCCCTCATGGTTGATGAAATCATTTCTTGGGCAAAAAGGGAAGAAAAAAATAAAGACTTATGTTCCTTAAATTCGATTTTGAAAAAGGCATTTGACGCTTTAAATTTGTCATTCTTGTTGTCAATCATGAAGCAAATGGGTTTTATTTGAAAATGGTGGAAGTGGATCTTTTCTTGTGTAAATTCGCCTTACGATTCGGTCCTCACTATGGGTCCGCATCCAAGGAATTTAAAGTTCAAAGAAGCCTTTGACAAGGTGATCCTATTTCTTTTTTTTCTTTTTATTTTAGCGGTCGAAGCACTAAATGTGGTCATACTTGAAGCTACTAACAACATCTTTCATCGAGTCAAAGTGGACAAAGATAAAGTGCATATTTCACATCATCAATTTGTAGATGATGCATTAATCATGGGCGATTGGTCCTAAACAATGTTGAAAACCTCTCAAGAATCCTTAATTGCTTCTATCTCGCCTCCGGTTTAAAGGTCAACTTCAACAAAAGAAAGCTTTTTGGCATTGGTGTTAACATTATCGAGGTTACTTCCCTTGCAAACACCATAGGTAGACAACCATCCAATTTTCCTTGCACCTACTTAGGCCTCCGAGTAGATGCAAAAATGTCTTGATGTGTAAATTGGACCACCTTAGTTGATAAGTTCCGTGTTTAGCAGTCATGGGATCCACATAGCTTGGATTATTATTTTTCTTGGGATTCACATTCAAAGGTCCACAAAAAATCATCCATAAGCTTGAAGGTGTTATAAAGAATTTCCTTTCTTTCATTATTATTATAATTTTTTTTTGGAAGAAAGGGGGGGGGGATGGTTTCTTTGGAAGACAACAAAATTTCTTGGATTGCTTAAAACAACGGTTATAAGTAATGCTTGCTAAATGGTGGTGGTGGTTCCTTTACAAGAAAAATGCTTTGCAAATTGATTCGTTCAATCCATGGCCAAGGTGGTGACTCTAACAACATTCTACCACTTAATTCGAAGTCTGCTTCTTGGTACCACTTTGTGACCTTAAAGAATGAGTTACTTAGCTTAGGTATTGATATGTCCTTGATTTTCAAAAAAAAGATCGGAGACAACTCTAATACAAGGTCTTGGACGGACAATTGGGTGGGTGGAGCGTAAAAACTCTTTTACGAGATTATTGTTTCTGATAGGACACCATCTTACCATCACCTTGATGCTAATGCTTGTACCTGAGTTGTTCGTTGATGGTATTTCGTCTGGGCCTTTTACTCCTGAACAGGGCTTAGTATATAATTGGGCTTGGCATCGGCCCAGTTGATAACATCAAATAGTCCTGAATATTAAGTGTCAATTTCCCCCGATAATGCTTGTAATTTATATCATTTATATGGATTTACCCTTGTTTTCCATTGTTTTTCACTTTCAGGTAAATTACGAGCATTGGATCTTAAGAGACGCGGAACTGGAGAAATATCAAAAGATTTATCATTGTATGCTGACTTTGAAGAAGTTACGGCGTAACTCATCTCTAACATTACGCCGTAACTAAAGCGTGACTCAGAAAACCAACTCATCAGAAGGTTACAGCGTAACTCTCCCCAAAGGCTACGACGTAACTGTTGGGAATTTTAGAAGTTCCTACTGATGAAGTTCTACTGACAGGTTCCTACTGAAGCTATAGATGGTTTCCGCTGATGGCATGGTTCCTGGTGATGACATGGTTCCTGCTGATATTGTCTTCCTACTGATATAGTTAATCAATATTAGTTTGTTAGGATATGCATGAGCTATTTTAGGTAGTGATATGCATTTATTTTATATTTATTTATTATCTATTTAGGGTTCCTTGTGGATAAAAAGGAACAGTTGGCTTTTGTATTGAAAAACTCTTGAACAAACACTCCAGGAAAAACAACTTTTAGAGAGAGTAATAGAGATCCATAGAGGATCATTGTTTTCTTAGAAAAACCTTGTTGGTAACATTGATTGTGTTCTTATTATTCCGCTGTGCATATTCAATCATTGTTATTCTATACCCTAGTTGAGTTCGGATCTGGGTTTCAACAATTGGTATCAGAGCTGAGTGGCTCTCGATCTAGGGTTGATAAGGTTTTATGTAATTAGGGTTTATTGCATCAGATAGGAAAAAGAAAGGAGGCAGCAGGTCATATTCGGTTTTGAAGATCAGTCCCGCTTGTGTTTAAAGGTACATCAAATTCTTGTAGATCTCTAATTACATTTTATTTTGTGATTAACGTCAATCACATACATGTCCATTTTAATTCGGATCTATTAATTTCAAAGAATTCATGTACTGTGCACGTTGATTGGTTGATATTTGATACTATAGTACACGCATGGGACATGTATTGATCATACATTGTGTATTCGTCTTTGGTCAAACGAATTAAGTGGGGCTCGTTTTGTTGTCTCACGTGATACTCCGGTTCAATAGTTGATTCTTGTATTTTGAGTATCGGTGGGGTCCCATATGTAATTGATTAAATTGGTATAATGTCGGTGTAACTCAAGATATCACGGGATTATATCAGATGATGGTAATTGTGTGTATGGGATTCTCGAAGTGATTGACTTTTGTTCCTTCTGATCACAACATTTATTCCTACTGATTATGTTGTTTGGTTGGTTACTGATCACGTGATCACTTGGAGTTTTGTATGACTTTTGTGTTGATTGGTCATATCCCTTGGTCAAAGGTACTACTGTTTGTTTAAAGATTTTATCACATGGGTCCATCTATGAAACGTATACTCAAATGAATTGAAAAACTCTTCAATGATTCGATCATACTTTTTAATTTGGTGTTCATGTGGGGTTTCTTATTGATTCTTGCTGCTGGTTACTAGTGGTTACTTTCAATTGGAAATTAAGAGGTATGTAGCTATTGGAGGGAACCGCGACTTTGGTCAAATTGAGAACAGATCTCCCATTGGTCCTACCTTTGTTCTTGTTTGGTCTCTTGGATCCCACTGATCATGGTCATGTGTTTATACTAATCATATTTGGTTCCTACTAACATCTTGTTACTACTGATCATTTTGTTGCTACTGTTCACACGCTGGTCCCCACTTGCATTTGGTATTATATTATTGCTTCTATCACATAACTTTGCTGCTGCATTCAGCTCTTTACAAATCTCTCAACCAAACTTCTCTCCACACCTTTAAAATGGCAGAATTTGATAATAAAAGGGATGATGTTATATTTCCTTATTTGATGAATGATGAGTATGAGGTCTGGGCTAAGAAGATGAAACACTGGATCATGAATAATGATATGAATATCTGGAAGGTGATTCAAAATGGCAACAACAAGAAAAGGACTGGAAGAGATCACGATGGAAAAATCATTATTCTTCCTCCAACGACTGCAGATGAACACATTGCTGTACAAAGAGAGACAAAGGCCAGAACTACCTTGCTTAAATCTATTCCTGCTAATCATGTAGCAGATTTTCGTTATATGGATGATGCACATAATATATGGAATGCACTCAAAGCAAGGTATGGTGGAAAGGCTAAATTCAAGGAGATGAGCAAGGAAGCTTATACTATAGGTGATGCTGAAGAATTTGCAATGATGGGCATATCTCAGGTACATAATTGTGTCTTTAGTTGTGATGTAAAATATAATGCCCTTAAGGAGTCTTATGATGATTTGAAACCTAAATATAATGAATGTTATCTAGAGGTTCAGTTTTACAAAAATTTTTTAAAAACCTTAGAAAAACAAAAATTTTGGTTTCAAAAGAATCAGCTTGCTTATGAAGAAAAGATAAGAGTGTTAGAAAGAGATCTAACTAATGCTAAAAACTAGTTAAAATAAGCGCAAGATAAGTTGGATAATGAAGTAGCTAGGCATAAAGAATGGTTAATGTTTGGTGACAAGTTAGCTGGTTATATCTATGCTAGTCAAGCTCTTAATTCTGGGATAGGTTTAGGTTTTAAGAAGTATGTTGGCCTAGAAGCTAAAAATGATCTGCGTAAATCTACACAAAGCAGGATTAGCTAATTATGTTAAAGAAGGAGAATTACATGTCAGCACTGAACCTATTGAGGAGAACATATGCCCACCGACCTTTCCATCATCAGAGAATTTGATGGATCACACCATCTTTATGGCAAAAGTCAAGAGACTTGCGGACCACGATTCTAAATCTACCGACTTTGTCTCTTGTTCGACAAAGTGACAAGTCCTCGACCATGGTCTCGCTACATATACCGATTGTGATTCAAGTGAAAAGTCTCGACTCACCTAGGCACACACCCAAGTCCAAAGTAGCGATGATGAGCCTAAAACAAAGATGATTACTTATTACATTAAACACAATTTTGCTTCTAGTTCATTTCGATAAGTTTATTTGTAGTAAACAAAGTTGTGTTAAGAATGAGTCTTTAAGAAGAAATCTTGTTTTGTGTGTGGTAGTAAACTCCATTTTATTAAAGAGTGTGATTATCATGAGAAAAGGAGGGTGTTTCCTATGACCACAGACTTTTTGACCCACATGGACTAATGTTGCTAGTATTCCTCCTTTTGTTCCCAAAGTCGCATGTGAGAGCGGTAAACCAGCCTCTTGGTAAGCCAAAGGTGTATGCATCTTTTATGCCGATAGGCTTAATAGGCCTTTTCCGGTTCCTCCGGTGGAGGATATTCTTCATTAGTTACTACCGGTTGGTGGACCAAGAATGCTAGACTTATGCCCTATAGACCTACAAGTTCTTATTTTCATCATATACACATTATGTATCTCATATGAATATGGCACATGGTGGAGTAAGAGTAGCTCTTTGTTAAGCCTCAACAAAGTTATTCTTGGAAAACTCAAAGGAAAGGTTCATTCGGGTACCCAAGAACAATAGTCTTTGTCGGTGCATTGATTGAGGGGAGGCATAAGCCCAAGGGGAGGCTTATTGTTGTATTTTTTATATTCTAACCATTTTTGCATTTGTTGGATCCTCATAAGCCTTAAGGAGGCTTAGTGTTTCACGACACTACAAATTTCTTTGGTTTCGCCGCTTGATGGTATATTTTACCATTTTGTATATTTTATTCTTTCTTTATTTTATATTTATTAAAAAAAAAAAAACTTGTCTTTGTTCGCTTTTACTCTTTCTTGTATGCGAGTTTTGGTGTTGGTTAATTACCACACAACTAATGGTTTTCATCTCACCATGTCTTATCGACACAAGAGTTGACTAGCCCACAAGATTATGGCTTGTGGTAAAGGTCATGAAATCCATAAATGGTAATCAACTCACCATGATGATGACGGCATTCCATCCAAGAGTTGGCTAGTCCAAAAGCAAACGGTTTTTGGTAAAGACATCTCAATTCCATTGATAACTGTAATGGTTTGCTCAACTCACCCATGCTTCATTGCTGAGAGTTGAAATGGTCATAAATTCACCATGGTTGTTGCCCTATTGGGTAACCAAAGGATTGGCTAGTCCTGAGCAAATGGCTACAGGTAAAGACATGTCAAATCCGTTTATGGCTGTGATGATTTGCCTAAAATCATTAGGGTTATCCAACACACCATTGATTCACGTTCTAAGTGTTGGACTGGTAACTGGTTCACCAGGGTGATGTCATGATTCCACCAAAGGACTAGCTAGCCCAAGAGTGAGGTAAAGGCTTATCAAATCTACTCATAATGCTGATTCATTTGTCGCTCAAAGATAGGAGTTCTTTGTGGAATCTTGTTCTTCAAAGATGGTTTCTAGTTCTTTGATATATATAGATTTGGTTGTCTTGGTTACTTTATTTTGCTACAGAAGTTAATGTATCAATCCTCATGCTTTGGAAGTTACTCATCTAACTGGAAACAAGAAGTTAACCAAGTCAAATTCAAGTTTAGCGCAGGATTGTTGGGAATTTTAGAAGTTCCTACTGATGAAGTTCCAGGTTCCTACTGAAGCTATAGATGGTTTTCGCTGATGATATGGTTCCTGCTGATGACATGGTTCCTGCTGATATTGTATTCCTACTGATATAGTTAATCAATATTAGTTTGTTAGGATATGCATGAGTTATTTTAGGTAGTGATATGCATTTATTTTATATTTATTTATTGTCTATTTAGGGTTCCTTGTGGATAAAAAGGAACAGTTGGCTTTTGTATTGAAAAACTCTTGAACAAACACTCCAGGAAAAACATCTTTTAGAGAGAGTAATAGAGATCCATAGAGGATCATTGTTTTCATAGAAAAACTTTGTTGGTAACATTGATTGTGTTCTTATTATTCCGCTGTGCATATTCAATCATTGTTATTCTATACCCTAGTTGAGTTCGGATCTGGGTTTCAACAGTAACTATATTAGGTCAAATGAGGTTCCACGCCGCTGATAACTACGCCGTAACTATTTCATCAACTACAGCGTAACCAAGTTTATTAAAGACTACGGCGTAACCACTAATAAGGTTACTCCGTAACTAGCTGATCTAGTGCAAAATACGAAGGAATTGAAGGTTACGGCCTATAAATACCCCACGAATTCCAGCATTTCTAATCATCCCATTCCACACAAAACAACCAGAGAACGTGGGAAAAAGCTCAAGGCAGGTCTAGAGGAGCATATGGAGTGTCTCAAGGAGAAATCACTCCCCTACGATAAGCATTAGCATTTTATATTTTCTTTACTTTCAATTCATGTATTTCGCACTTTTGAATATTGAATTGGTTTGTATGATTAATATGAGCTGCTACACCTCTTGGTGCTGGCCTAGTTATGATTCCTTAATTGTTTTGTTTGCGTTTACATTACTTCCGCATAATTATTTCTAAGTGTATGCATGCATAGTTTATTGGTAGCTACCCTTGGTTCGGTAGTTTTGAATAGCGGTGAGGCAAATTGCCAGGAGATATGACCAACCCGACCCTAGGTGAGCGGATCGAGACGGAAGGGTGCGATATGACCAATCGACAACCTTTCTACTTGTGCGATTTGACCAACCGATCACCCACCGTTTGGATGAACTTAAGAATTAGGGGTGAGTGTTTGTTGCTAACGCCCGGCACTCACTATTATAAATATAGCATGTAGCGGTACTTAATGACTTGGCTTAGGGGACCGGGAACAACAAGACTTATGAGGGACACCGACTTCTCCTGTGGTGGCATCTTTCGATAGGTTAGTGGCGAATTGACTAAATGATGTCCTCTCGACTTTGACCCACCTGACGTAATTGGAAGTAAGTAGACGTAGACATAACTAGCTAGGAGGAATAACTAGGTTAGCACCACTATCCTCTATTGATTTACCCTTTACCTTTTATCTGCCTTTATTTGCTTTATTCTGCTTTAGTAGTTAATTAATTAATTCCATATCGAAACCATTATTAATCTGTGACACCTAGACTTAGTAATAATCCAACACACATAGCTCTTGGGACGACCCCGGATTTACCGATTACTACACTACACACGACCGGTACACTCGCCTGTTAGTGCATTAGGGTAGACCATAGGTATAACGAGACTTTATAAATATTAAAACACCGTCAAGAAAACTCGCATCAAGTTTTTGGCGCCACGGAGAGTTATATTAGGATTAATATTAAGTCTTTCATTTCATTTTAAACTTTTCTATTATTCACATGATCATAATTCGAGTTTTCAGGTACCATGGAAGTTGTTAACATCGATGACCTCACTCTTGAGAAATATTTGGCGTTGACAAGAGCAGAACAAGGGCCGGGTCTCGTAAGACCGGCAATTGGAGCAGATGTCCGTTTCGAAATAAAAGACCAATTTATGAAGGAGCTTCGTGCTAACCCTTTTTCAGGAAACAGGGACGAGGATGCATATGAGCACGTTGAAAATGTCCTATATATCGTAAGCCTTTTCAACATTCCGGTAGCGCCTCATGATTCATTATGCTAAGGGTATTCCCCATGACTCTTCTGGAGCGCAAAAGATGGATCGAAGATTGCTCTTTGCTGAGCAATTAACACTTGGGCTCTACTCAAGCACTTTATTCAAAGATATTGTCCACCGTCGAAGATTTCTAACCAGCTTTTGGAGATCCATAATTTTAAACAAGAAGACGATGAAACGTTGCATCAAGCTTGGGATAGATACAACGATCTGCTTTACAAATTTCCTACTCACGATCTGAACAACCAGCAAAAGGTCAACATTTTCTACAAAGGAATCAACGTAACTAAAAGACAGATGCTGGACTATCAAGAACCTATCCCAAACATGACGCCTACCCTAGCTATTGAAGCCATTCAGAAACTTGCCGATTACTCTAAAAAATGGCATGATGGAGGAAACAACCAAAGCCTTAAAAAAGGCTCGATAAGCATTGCCTCTATTTCAAGCAAATTGGAAAACCTTGGAAAGGACATGAAGAAACTCAGGGAAAATATTCATACTATTAGGATTGGATGCAATAAAAGTGAAGACTGGGGCCAAACTGGGGATTTTCCTACAAGAAATATAAACCCCCGGGTTGAAAAGGTAATGTATGGAGAAGGGAAACCTTTCTATCAAGATTCCTTCAAAGCAAGAAATTATTCGCTCGAGGAATCAATAAATAAGTATCTGGAAGAAGATGATATACGACAAGCCAACTGGAACGCATTGTTTAAAAATTTCCAGGATGCTAGAACCACTCTCTTTGAACAGCATATGGATCGGGAGGACAACAAAATGATTAAGGATGATGAAGTTAACAATTCATTTGATGATAGTTGCTATAATGCCATATACTCCAGCAATGGAAAACCTCTCTATACCCCTTTCAGGTACGATGAAAAAGAACTTTCCGGATTGCAAAAACAAACTGAAATCATGACAAGCTTCCAAAAGGATGAATTACAGACGGAAACTAAGGGGGCTACGGGAAATGAAGTGAAATTAAAAGCCAGGTGCTCTGCAGTCATTCTAAATAAAATCCCTCTCAAGGAAAACGACCCTGGAAGTTTCATTCTCCCTTGCTCTATTAATAATTTACATAATATCAATGCCCTGGCAGACCTAGGGGCTAGTATTAGTATCATGCCATTCTCTATGTGTAAAAGATTAAATCTTGGGCCTATCAAACTTCTTTGCATGACTATAGAAATGGCTGATAGAACAGTTAGCATCCCAGAGGAATAGTTGAGAATGTGCTCATCAAAATCAGTAATTTCACTCTTCCTGTCGACTTTGTTATCTTAGATATGGAAGAAGACCTCGACATTACATTAATTTTGGGAAGACCTCTTCTTGCTACTACTCGTGCTAAGATTAATGTTTTTGAAAAAATTATCACTTTGAAAATAAACGATAAAAAGCTTACACTGAATATGGATGATGTTGGGAAATGTCATCCAGTCGAAACTATTTGTGTTATCAAGAAAGGGAAAAACAAAATTGTTCCTCCCAAGCACTACACTACTAATCATCATAACATGCAGGGAAGGAAAACCAAGGAACACAACAAGGGAGGAATACAACGCGATGACACCTCAAAAAATATAGAAAACGAGTCCAACGAACTATGGCACGAAGTTCAGAAAGTAGATTACAAGCACTTCCCCAAATTAAAATTTCATTGGTGCAAAGCTATCCCTATTGACCACGATAAAGGATTTGATCTATGGGCTTCATGCAACCCTTACTCAGACATCATGACGGGGGACACGACAAGGAAAGAACAAAAACAACAAATACTTATGGTCCTCAACCAATGACAAAGAGATAACATTCAAGTTTGGATACGAATTAAGTATGGAGAGGTTAGCGATGATGATAAAAGGAAAATATGGGTGACCCTTGTCTCAAGAACCCCAATGAGAATAATCACGAACAACAACCATCGGCGAGGCTCATTGGTCAAAAGCATTGGTCGAAGTGATTAAAACCACCGATGGGATTCTTGGGCTTCGTATAATCCTTACGATGACAAGCGTAATGGAGGAATTAATACCAAAAGAGTAGGAGCCGACGAATTTCTTTGGAATTCAACAACTGACCATAAACGAACCGAGGTACAATGGTCAGGCATATTAAGATTTAACGATTGGGTGAAAATCAAATATGGAAAAGTTGATACGTCCACTAAAAATAAAATTTGGAAGGACTGCATGAATGAAGATAATCATGAGACTCTTCACGATACTGGTAGCTCAACAGTTGATAACCAGATAGACACGAGAGATGCAATTATGGGCATGTGGATAACTCAATTAAAACTAAAGACTACAACATTAAAAGAACCATTGACAAAGAGCCACGGTACAAGGTAAGTATGACTGACCTTGAAGATGAGGAGTATGCGCAAAGCAGATGCAAGCTACTTGGGATCCAATATTGAAAACCACCACCTATTGTCGCCGAAAGATTTGTATTCACTAGGTATCACTTGGAACCGGACGAAAAATTTTGCAAGGTTCGGAAAGTTTAGAACTTGGCCTTTGCATCATTTCGAGACCATAGACGAGGTATGTTGAGTTAGCTCAATGTATTTGGACTTTTCAGTTTTAGAAGGCAATATTATAGGATTATCACCCAAACAGCCTACCATTGTGTGTCTATCGATTAATCACCTCGACTTCTCGATCCCCATGTGAAACCCTTTTGTTGCACTCACCTTTAGTGCAAGATACCCCTAGATACACCTCTCTGAGCCATTCCTTTCATCTTGTTTCGTTACACCTATACACCTTAGCCTACCCTGTAGTCTTTATTTGTGATTGGGAAGTCATTATTTGCCTAAGTTCAAGGTTCAAGTGGAAAGGTTCGGAAATCACGATTTCATCGACATCATATTCCTGAAGATCATTGAAGACCCCCCGAATTCCCATTGTTTATCTCAAGTGGGGGATATTATGTTATGTTGAAAAAAAAAAGTTGTTATGTTATTATTGTAAAGTGCAATGTTATAAACACTATGTTACGATCTTTATAGATTTAGTATCGAGGAGGCCACCTCGGTCATAATTGAAGATTGGAATTGGTAATTATGCCAACAGTTGGAGAAAAGGTAGTGTGTCCATCATGACGTCCTCTAATGACACATCTACCTTGTATTTCATGATCCGGTTTCTTGACTTCAAAGCTTGAAATTTGGGCGGACGGTAAGTGTTGATAACTTGGTTATAGATTTAGACTACCTGCTTGTTTTTTTATTTTACACCATTTATATATCACATGTCTTATCCTACCCTTTAGTCATGAAGCGTGTCTAGGTGATGCAGCGAGCAATCTTTGGTGTCTTGGCCATGGATTTGGTCATGTATCATTGATTTTGTCCACTTCACGTGACATGTTAGTAATGACGAGTCACCCTTAACCTTTGTCGTGTCTACCTATATTGCCTTCGAGAATTGTTTAGCCCTTAACTCTAGTGGTGGAGATTTGTGTAACCGCCAAGCTTATGATAGAATACATGCTATGGCTGTACGATTGAGTGACCACCCCGAAATTGACACTTAGAATAGTTGAGAGATTTTAGTGTTTCGTTCCCATTTCGTGAGGTGTTCGGCTTTTGTTTTATTCTAGCATAAGGGATTTATAAACTTATATTTACCGTGTTTTGGGAGATATCTTTTAGGAATCTTTCTAATAAGGTCTACTTGAGGGCAAGTAGAGTTCAGTGGGAGGATATTTGATAACATCAAATAGTCACGAATATTAAGTGTCAATTTCCCGATAATGCTTGTAATTTATATCATTTATATGGATTTACGCTTGTTTTCCATTGTTTTCCACTTTCGTGTAAATTACGAGCATTGGAGCTTAAGAGCGGAACGGAGAAATATCAAAAGATTTATCATAGTATGTCGACTTTGAAAAGTTACGACGTAACTCATCTCTCACATTACGCCGTAACTAAAGCGTGACTCAGAAAACCAACTCATCAGAAGGTTACGACATAACTCTCCCCAAAGGCTAAGACGTAACTATATTAGGTCAAATGAGGTTCCACGCCACTGATAACTACGCTGTAACTATTTCATGAACTACGGCATAACCAAGTTTATTAAAGACTACGGCGTAACCACTAATAAGGTTACGCCGTAACTAGCCGATCTAGTGCAAAATACGAAGGAATTGAAGGTTCTGGTAACTCTTGTTATAGTTACGCCGTAACCCGATCCGCCTATAAATACCCCACTAATTCCAAAGATTTCTAATCATCCCATTCCACATACAACAACCGAGAACGTGGGAAAAAGCTCAAGGCGGGGTCTAGAGGAGCATACGGAGTGTCTCAAGGAGAAATCACTCCCCACGATAAGCATTAGCATTTTATATTTTCTTTACTTTCAATTCATGTATTTCGTACTTTTGAATATTGAATTGGTTGTATGATTAATATGAGCGGCTAAGCACCTCTTGGTGCTGGCCTAGTTATGATTCCTTAATTGTTTTGTTTGCGTTTACATTACTTCCGCATAATTATTTCTAAGTGTATGCATGCATAGTTTATTGGTAGCTACCCTTGGTTCGGTAGTTTTGAATGGTGGTAGAGGCCAATTGCCTAGGAGATATGACCAATTGACCCTAGGTGAGCGGACTGAGACGGGAAGGGTAAGATATGACCAACTGACATCCCTTTCTACTTGTGCGATTTGACCAACTGATCACCTACCGTTTGGATGAACTTAAGAATTAGGGGGTGAGTGTTTAAGTTTCTAAAGGCACTCACTATTATAAATATAGCATGTAGCGGTACCTAATGACTTGGCTTAGGGACCAGAACAACAGGACTTATGAGGGACACCGACTTCTCCCGTGGTGGCATATTTGCTGATAGGTTAGGGCGAATTGACCAAATGCTGTCCTCTCAACTTTGACCCCACCTGAAGTAATTGGAAGTAAGTAGACGTAGACATGTCTAGCTAGGAGGAATAACTAGGTTAGCACCACTATCCTCTATTGATTTACCCTTTACCTTTTATCTGCCTTTATTTGCTTTATTCTGCTTTAGTAGTTAATTAATTAATTCCATATCGAAACCATTATTAATTTGTGACACCTAGACTTAGTAATAATCCAACACACATAGCTCTTGGGACGACCTCGGATTTACCGATTACTACACTATACACGACTGGGTACACTGCCCGTTAGTGCATTAGGGTAGACCATAGGTATAACGAGACTTTATATATATTAAAACCTGGTCAGTAAAACCTGCATCACCAGTCATGGAAGGTCTGAAAATGGTTAACTTGGTGATCGTTGTAGCTTGGTAGGCCATTTACGTCTCACAAACAGTCAAGACATTGGGAATGTGCATGGTATGCGTTCTCACATTTCTCATTTGTCATTTAGCACAACCTTGATCCCTATACGTTGGAACTCAGTTCTGCCCGTTAAGGTCAAAATTCACACTTGGAGAATTCTTAATTCGAGGCTCCCGACTAGAAGCAATCTTGACTATATGGGTATTGATTTACATTGTAACCACTGGCCCGTTTGTGATGGTGCAATCAGGACAGGAAATGAAGTATCCTTTGCCATCAAGCGTCTCAGCAAAGATCTAATCCTCAACGATATCAAAACTTGCTCTTTTAATTATTCAAGTAGAAAGAAAAAATGTTCACTTAATTGGATAGAGTTGTCCTGCAATCCTTCTCAACTTAGGCATTGATATGTCCTTGATCTTTAAAAAGAAGATTGGTAACGGAAATCCTACAAGGTTATGGACGAACAATTGGGTAGGTGGATGCCCGCTAAAGCTTTCATTCATGAGAGTATACCGTTTAGACACAAAGCATCAGTGTGTTGTGTCTGATAGAGCTCCAACTTTTCATCAACGTTATGCCACTACTTCTATTCCAATTGCTACTATTTCTTCTCAAATTTGGACTTCTGCTTCCCAAGTGGGTCTTGTGTACAATTGGTATTGGCTTCGGCCTATTCGTTCAGGGCCTTATATTGCTGAGCTTGAAGATCTTTGCAGTTTAGTTGCTCATCTGCGCCTATCAGACAATCAGGATAAATGGGAATGCATCATAGACAACTCAAGATCATTCACTGTGAAAGGCATGCGGTTACACATTACCCACCTGTCAACAAACACTTCCCTTATCCCTATTCGTTGGAACTCAATTCTGCCCTCTAAGGTCAATATTCTCACATGGAGAATCGCTAATATGAGGCTCCCAACTTGGGTCAATCTCGATTACAGGGGTATCGATTTAGATAGTATCTGATGCCCTATATGTGATGCTGCAATTGAGATCGAAAATCACCTTTTCACCGAATTTGATTTATCCAAATCCACTTGGAATCATGTCCTAAAATGGCAGGGAATTCAAAACATAAACATCACAAACATCAATGACGTAATAAGCCTCACATATCGGACTCACTTGCCTGCAACTACCGTTAAGGTCTTCGACTCAGTAGTCCAAACCACCTTGTGGGTACTGTGGTGGTTCAGAAACGAAGCAACATTTGCCATCAAGCGTCCCAACAAAGATTTAATCATCAACGATATAAAGTCCTTATCTTTTAATTGGTTTTCTAGTAGGAAAAAAGGTCTTCTTTGAATTGGATAGAGTGGTCTTGTAACCCTTGTAATGCTCTATCCATATCTCACACCCCCAAATTAACTGTTTTGCAATGAATGGAATACCGGGGATGGTCATAGCATCAAAGTTACTGATTATATCGAACGACCTAAAGTGTCGTTTTAAAATATCGCTTGATTAAGTAAAATAATCGAGTTTACAAAACATAGATTCCAAAAGATTTCCAACGTACCAAAATGAGTTTGTTACAATCAAACGATAGTTAAGTGCATAAAATATATGTGAGACGCGTCGACACCGCGACTCTATGATAAGTCCACATGAATCCCATGAAGTGAATGCCTTAGCTACCTGAGATAAAACATGCTAAAAAGTGTCAACACAATGGTTGAGTGAGTTCATAGAGTTTGGTTCATCATGAAAAGCCTTTAAAGAACGATCATGCATCAAAGGCAAAGTTTTTGGTCATTAAGAATACAAAGGCATTGTAAATCCACTCAGTTCCAAGTTCCGCCCATACAAAACTTGCAACCTGTGTGTTCACAACCCACTGCCAAAAGTAGTATGTCTAGAAGTCAAGTACACATTGTCATAATAGTTCACAATATAGCACCACGTATATAATAATGTATGCCAAGCAAAGCCCCTAAAATAAACAATACGCGTCCCGTAACATAGTGAACGAGAGGTTGGCCGACCTCTAATAGCGCTATCCATACTACCTACTGATAGGAGACTAACAATGCAAATGCACGAACAGTACGTCATACAACTATTATATACAATTAAGAACACTCCGAACATGGGAGAATTTGCACTGCTCCGTACAAGGGAGACTTTAAGTCGATAACGCTCCGTACATGGGGAGACGTAATATAAAGTGAGTACGGTTCATTAAGTTCAAACAAGTCATAAGTTCAAAATTAAGTCCAAGTGTTCCATTCAAAAGTTCGTAATTAAGTTCAAGAGTTTAAGTCGAGTTCAAAAGTTCAAAACAGTCAAAGAGCTCAAAACATATCAAAAGGTTCAAAATAGTCAAAGGGTTCAATATTATGTCAAACAAGTTCAAAATAGTCAAAGGGTTCAATATTATGTCAAACAAGTTCAAAATAGTCAAAGGGTTCAATATAAAGTCAAACAAGTTCAAAATAGTCAAAAGGTTCAATATAAAGTCAAACAAGTTCAAAATAGTCAAAAGATTCAATATTAAGTTAAAAGAGATTAATTATATGTCAAAATGTTTTAAATCAAGTTAAAAGAGATTAATTATGTGTCAAAAGAATTAAATCAAGTTAAAGTGTTCAAATCTATGCCAAAAGGTTCCAATCAAGTTAAAAGAGTTCAAATATATATGTCAAAAGGTTCAACTCAAGTTCAAAGTGTTCAAATATATGTTAAAGGGTCCAAATCAATTTAAAAGAGCTCAAATATACATGTCGAAGGGTTCAATATCAAGGAAAGTGATTCAAATAATAGCGTTCATAATATAGTAATCAATTTAGTTCGGGCATAATCTACTTGCTAGCATAAGTAGTGAAACAACAGTTATTTAAGTTCATATAACTGTAAAGTAAAAGCAAGTAGTTGAGCATGTATCTCCCTCGAAGAGTTTATAAAATAATTAAACGAGTAAAAGTGGGGCTACCAACTCACCTGATGCAATGCTTATGATGACAAAAGTAGATACACTGAAATGAGGTGCGATCTCTATCTGCAACCTAATATGAATGATATGTTCTAATGTAAGTCATGAAACAATGTCGTGCATGCAAACTCATATGATATCCATACCATTTGTACATTTTTGAAAATGAAGTTTATCGTCGAAATACACGTTTATGACATCTCGTCATGTTATAAAATACTTTACAAGTACTTACGTTGAAACGACATCCTACAATAGTTGCTTAGTGATTTATCAAGAAATTATAGTTTATGAGTAGTTTTCGGAAAAGTTTGAGAGATCATATATTACTCGTTACAACTTTGTTTGACGTACGGTTGAACATTTTGGAAAATAGGCCAGGTGAACTCACTTTTACTTAAGGACATCGTTTTCTCAAAAGTATTCTATCGATGTGAAAAACGGCTCCAAACATGGTCACTAGCGATGACCATTTGGCCTAGTAGAATATATATATATAAGTGTTATTACTTGTGTAAAATAGTTACGATAACCCTATTTAAAATGCATGTAACCTAGTCGTTATAAGTCCGTTTTCTACGTTTTATATATCCTTGGTTTCGTGTTATAATATACTAATATGTTTTTGATAAATCGACTCATTTAGACAACGTTTAAAACTCAATTTTGCCCTTAAAATAACCCTTAACAGCTTAATCTTTTTCAGAAAATTTAGTTTTCGTCGCAAAACTTGAAAATAGTGTAACTTCTTCGTTATAAATCCGTTTTAACCCGTTCAAGCGACCACGGCTTCGTTTTAAAGTCTATTTTCTGAAAATATAAACCAAAATGGTCCATGAACTGTCGAAACTTCCATATTTTTCAACAATGGACAGCAACTATTTTATTATCGTCTAACTTGATTTTTCTTGCGTAATACTTGTTTCAATCACTTCAAATCAACACCAAATCTATTCTAAACCTACCATACACCTTCTTAGGGTGTCATGGGTTCCTAAACATCATTAACAATGATATGTTTTATGGGAATAATTATAGGATGATTAAAACTTATAATAAGTACTAAAAATAATTAAAAGTGGTATAAATACATATGATACTTGCATGATTTTGTACTAGCATGATGAAAATAGATCAAACATGATTATGAAAGAGTAGTAAAAAAATATTTAGAACACTTACTAGTAGTATGATGGGGTTTAAGTAACTTAGGTACTAATTACTTCTTGATTTTTATTTCAAAATCTTATATAGAAGTATACTAGGGTTATGATTAATACTTGATCTTGAAAAATCTTATGATTTCTTCTTGTTTCTATGCCTTGGCCGAATATGGGTGAGGAAATGAGAGAGTTTTGATTTTACTTTCACCTTGAGCTATGTGTAACTATGTGTTTAAGTGTATAATATATAGTATTTAGAAAATATCTAGCAAGACATGTGTATGTGCACACTTAGGTGTAGTTTTAATTAATATAATGGTGACTAGGGGGGGGGGAGGTGGCGGCAATATATTATTAGGGAGGGTTTAGATGAGTTTTGATTGATTAAATGTATATAATGTTATGTATATAGTGTATTTTGTACATATAAGTAATTATTAAGTGTAACGTTAGCTAGAAATCGATTTTAACGGAACAAAATAAAATATATCAAAGTCATAAAAATTATAAAAATACCTTTCTCGCAAGGATTGAGTGAATAAATAATTATCGAGTTGAATTTCTTAAAACCGTCATATATATATATATATATATATATATATATATATATATATATATATATATATATATATATATATATATATATATATATATATATATATATATATATATATATATATATATATATATATATAACAATTTATATACAAAATAAATTTAAAACATTGGTAAACTAATAATATAATTTTATAGTCTTAAATGAGTATAAAAATATATTAGGATAATTTTTGAAGTGTCGGATCGATATTCAAAATAAATGATTATGCGATATCGCTTATTTAATAAAAAAATATACGTTAATGAAATATGCAAACCCATGCATGAACTAATATGATGATGATGTTACGGATGATATGTAGACTAACTCTAGTCTATATGAAGTGATCTCAATGATGTTCCATGAATATGCAGCTTAATCCTCAAGGTTACGCGAATTAGATACTCATAAACCTAGTTTACGAAAAATGATGAATACAAATCATGAATATAAGTTTTTCTCCGGGAATGAATAGTATTTTGTGAATAGTAAAATTTTGAAATAACCTCTCAAAATATCAAATCGAATTCAAAAATGGTGAATAGTAAAATGATGAATAGTAACCGATGAATAGTAAATTCCTGAGATGAATAGTAAAAATTTTTAAGGTTTGCAAAATGACCTGAAATTGAGAATTGTGACATTCTTCCCCTGTTAGAGGAATCACGTCCTCGTGATTCAATTAATGATAACTATAGTACGAACCTCGACAAGGGTTCTAAAAGTTTATGCTCGTGCGTATGGTCTAAATGATTATGTCAATGCTCATTTATTTAGGTTTCTCATCCAACTATGTACGTTCTTGTGCTATCGTGACCATTTCCCATTCTAAAGACATGCTCTCTTATGGTTGGGTTTGATGAGGCAAGCTTTCCCATTCTCGAGCAAAACACTCAAAAGACTTTTAGGTAACCGATTTTTACTTAATCTCACAACTCATCAAACAAGAACTGTCATGAGATTAGGCTAAATCGGTTTGAGTAACAACTTGATTCTAGCTTGATCTTTGCAACTCATCAAACAAGAACTGTCACTCAGATCAAACTGGAATCAAGTGGTTTGAAGAAAATCTTTGAAAATTTGGCTCGATTACGGAATTGCTTACACATATGAGACTACTACTCCCTGCATTGCATGATTCTTCCTGAATTAGACGTAGGTGATCAGGCTATGTATAATTTAGGAGTAACTATGCAATGCTTGGACTAATCGACTCATATGATGTTTGGTGTTGAGTCAACTGATGTTAAAACTGTAGTAGGGAATGACAAGGTATCGTCCATGTCAGAGTCTGATGTGAGTATGATGGGATAGGTATCTGAAGACATCTATGTGACAATCGATGTGAAATGGAAGTAAATAACCAGCATAATGTACGTATAAAACCACATGTATAGTAGCTATGCACTTATAATGATATGATGAGATGCTATGATGATGTAGTTATAGTCTAGGGTCAATGATGCAACCTAGTTCTCTATAACCGTTGCTCGATACCAATCATCACACCCCAAATTAACTGCTTTGGCGTAGAATGGAATACGGGGATGATCATAGCATCAAAGTTACGATTATATCGAATGACCTAAAGTGTCGCTTTGAAAATACCGTTTGATTAAGTAAAAATAATCAGAGTTTACAAAACATAGATTCCAAAAGATTTCCAACGTACCAAAATGAGTTTGTTACAATCAAACGATAGTTAAGTGCATAAAATATATGTGAGACGCGTCGACACCGCGATTTTATGATAAGTCCACATGCATGCCATGAAGTGAATGCCTTAGCTACCTGAGATAAAACATGCTAAAAAGTGTCAACACAATGGTTGAGTGAGTTCATAGAGTTTGGTTTATCATGAAAAGCCTTTAAAGAACGATCATGCATCAAAGGCAAAGTTTTTGGTCATTAAGAATACAAAGGCATTGTAAATCCACTCAGTTCCAAGTTCTGCCCATACAAACTTGCAACATGTGTGTTCACAACCCACTGCCAAAAGTAGTATGTCTAGAAGTCAAGTACACGTTGTCATAATAGTTCACAATATAGCACCACGTATATAATAATGTATGCCAAGCAAAGCCCTAAAATAAAAATACGCGTCCGTAACATAGTGAACGAGAGGTTGTCGACCTCTAATAGCGCTATCCATACTACCTCACGATAGGAGACTAACAATGCGAATGCCTGAACAAGACATCATACAACTATTATATACAATTAAGAACACTCCGAACATGGAGAATTTGACCGCTCCGTACAAGGGAGACTTTAAGTTGATAACGCTCCGCACATGGGAGACGAATATAAAGTGAGTACGGTTCATTAAGTTCAAACAAGTCATAATTTCAAAATTAAGTCCAAGTGTTCCATTCAAAATTTCGTAATTAAGTTCAGGAGTTTAAGTCGAGTTCAAAAGTTCAAAACAGTCAAAGAGCTCAAAACATATCAAAAGGTTCAAAATAGTCAAAGGGTTCAATATTATGTCAAACAAGTTCAAAATAGTCAAAGGGTTCAATATTATGTCAAACAAGTTCAAAATAGTCAAAGGGTTCAATATAAAGTCAAACAAGTTCAAAATAGTCAAAAGGTTCAATATAAAGTCAAACAAGTTCAAAATAGTCAAAAGGTTCAATATTAAGTTAAAAGAGATTAATTATATGTCAAAATGTTTTAAATCAATTTAAAAGAGATTAATTATATGTCAAAAGAATTAAATCAAGTTAAAGTGTTCAAATCTATGCCAAAAGGTTCCTATCAAGTTAAAAGAGTTCAAATATATATGTCAAAAGGTTCAGCTCAAGTTCAAAGTGTTCAAATATATGTTAAAGGGTCCAAATCAATTTAAAAGAGCTCAAATATACATGTCGAAGGGTTCAATAATCTACTTACTAGCATAAGTAGTGAAACAACATTTATTTAAGTTCATATAAGTGTAAAGTAAAAGCAAGTAGTTGAGAATGTATCTCCCCCGAAGAGTTTATAAAACAATTAAACGAGTAAAAGGGCTACGAACTCACCGATGCAATGCTTATGATGACAAAAGTAGATACCTTTGAAATGAGGTGCGATCTCTATCTCGCAACCTAATGTGAATGATATGTTCTAATGTAAGTCATGAAACAATGTCGTGCATGCAAACTCATATGATATCCATACCACTTGTACATTTTTGAAAATGAAGTTTATCGTCGAAATATTGGTTTATGACATCTCGTCAAGTTATAAAATACTTTACAAGTACTTACATTGAAACGACATCCTACAATAGTTGCTTAGTGATTTATCAAGAAATTATAGTTTATGAGTAGTTTTCGGAAAAGTTTGAGAGATCGTATATTACTCGTTACAACTTCGTTTGACGAACGGTTGAACATTTTGGAAAATGGGCCAGGTGAACTCACTTTTACTTAAGGACATCGTTTTCTCAAAAGTATTCTATCGATGTTAAAAACGGCTCCAAACATGGTCACCAGCGATGACCATTTGGCCTAGTAGAAAATATATATAAGTGTTATTACTTGTGTAAAATAGTTACGATAACCCTATTTAAAATGCGTGTAACCTAGTCGTTATAAGTCCGTTTTCTACGTTTTATATATCCTTGGTTTCGTGTTATAATATACTGTTGGGAATAATCCGTTACCACAGATAGTTATGGTTTATACTGCTTGGTTTAACACTAACAGTGGAAACATATTCCCACTGCAAGTTCTTCATTACCACTGCTATCAGTTAATGATAAGGTTAAACGCGTCTTGATAAGTATAGAATAGATCTTGTGTATATTCTATTATGTTAGCTATATACCTATCTTGTAAAGGACTCCTTCTTGTATAAAAGGAGATCCTAGGTCATAGTCTTAGGTACGTATTACATTACAAGATTACCTCACGAAGCTTCAGGTGTAACCCTAGTGATACCAAGATCACTCGTATTATTTCATTAATAATATTGGAGCTTGAGTTTTGTGTTAACTTGTGTTTACTCTCATGCATCATATAATTCGTCTTCTAAGTATTACTTAAGTAAATTTCGCTTGCTTGATAATATTATACAAAATATCATTGACATAAGGAGAGTGTCTTAGATCCAACAAGTGGTATCAGAGCAAGGTTCTGATATTTTGTTTTAGAAGATCCAAAGAATTAGCTTGACTTACTCTCTCAAGACAATGGAGATGGAAAACAATCAATCAAACTCTTCTTCTATACCCAGACTCCCTAAGCTTAAGCTTAATGAGTTTGAGATGTGGAGGATACTGATTGAGCAATACTTCCTCATACAGGACTATGCTCTATGGGAGATCATTCAACTTGGCGATTCTTTCAAATCTGTGACCACTACTTCAAAAGTTGGTGACACGGATGTTGTGAAAGTTTCGTGCTGAATCAAATTCGAAAAAGCTCAAAAGAAGAATGATCTTAAAGCTAGAAGTCTATTCTTGATGACTCTTCCTAGAGACCAGATTATTGCATTCAAGCAAATACAAGACCGCTAAGGAACTATTTGAAGAGATTTGCTCGGTGTTTGGTGGTAATGATGCAACAAAGAAGACTCGGAAGACATTGTTAAAGCAAAGTTATGAAAACTTCTCGCTTCAAGCAATGACTCACTTGATAGCATTTTACCAAACTTCGTAAGATTGTTACACAACTAAGCGTGTTTGGCATTGAGGTAGAAAGGAAGACCTCAATTTGAAGTTTCTAAGAAGTTTGCCTTTAGAGTTTCAAACCAATGTTATCAGATGGGAAAACAAAATGACATTGAAACAATGAAGCTCAATGATCTTTACAACAACTTCAAACTTATTGAGCAAAGGTTGAAGAAGGTGGAAACTTGGTACAAGCTCTAGTAGCTTGGCATTGTTGTCAAATTCGCTGATGATGATGATTCGAAGATGATAGTGATGATGATATTGCCACCGTAGGTTCTAAAGTTTCCACCGGTAATGTTAATGTTACCACTTCAGTTCCAAAAAGAAGGTTGCTAGTATTGGAGATCCTACCTTTATGCTTTTATCTCTCACAAGTTGATGGCTCGTCTTAACTCATGAAGACATAGAGCAAATTGATGAAGATGACTTGGAGGAGATGGATATAAAATGGCAGATAGCTCTTCTTAGCATGAGGGCTAAGAAATTATACAAGAAGATCGCAAGCCTATTCACATAAATGGTGATGATATCGCAGGTTTTGATAAGAAGAAAGTGGAGTGCTTTAACCGCCACAAGTTTGGACATTTTGCTAGAGTATGTAGAAGACCAAAGACCAAGGACAACAGTCTACATGGTACAAGCAAAGAAGGGACCAACTTTGGAAGAACCAAAGGCAATGTTGGCTATTGATGGTGTCAGTTATGATTGGAGTTTCATGGATGATGAACAAGAAGAAGAACATTCAGATGCTGCTCTTGTTGCTACTGAATTTGCTCTCATGGCGTTCTCTGACTCTGAGGTACAAAACTCTGAATGTTGCTCTAAAACATGTAGGGCTGCTAGAGAAGTTGAAAGACTTAATAATTTATATTCTAATGAAAGAGAAGAGTTATACACTACTAATTATACCGTAGGTAATCTTAGGAGAGCCATGGCGCTTTTAGAAAACAAATAGAGCACTATCGTGCAAATGAGTCAAATTATAATGATGATATGATTCTTCTTAGGATAGAGGTAGAACATACAACTCGCCGTGAATGAAGCATACCAAAAGGAGCTTGAAAACTCCAAAGAAACTTGAAAATATCAATTTAACTATAGACACATGTTATCATCGGCCCGAAATAATTGATAAAATTTGGAATGCTCAAGTATATAATAAAGCTAAGTCGGTATGGGTTATAACATTGCGCCTCCACCACTAAGGGTGTTCATTCACCTGTATAGATTTAGCTCATACAGTATGTAGGATTTTAAGGATCTTGTAAGAGAATATGGTCCTGTAAAAGACACAGTTGTGAAGAGTGAGGAAGAGAGTAAGCTAGATAATGATGTTTTTGAGAGTGCTAGTGACTCATCTGTTGTAGATGAGAGTGTTAAAAAGAATGTAGAGACTGCTATCCCAAAAGTTGCTAATACTATTACAGAGGAACCTAGGAAACTAGTGAATAAACCTAGACCAACTGTAAAGTATGCTGAGATGTATAGGAACAAGCCTACAGCTCCTAGGGGTAACCAGAGGAGTTGGAATCATGTTAAATCTCAACAATTGGGTAGTGATTTTGTGATGAACAATAAAGCATGCTATATCTGTGGTAGTTTTGATCATTTACATGCTTATTGTGACTATCATGCTGGGAGAAGGGTAGTCTATGGGAACAAAAGGGTGGAGTCTAATGATATCAACATAATGTACACCTTAGTTCTAATTGCAAAATGGTCCCAAGAGTTCAACTTAGAAGTGGCCTCAAAACACTTGCCACTACAAAATCTGTTAACTCACACCCTAAGTCACCGTTAAAAGTGCAAATACCAAAACAAGCTTTGTAAAATGCACAAACAGAAAAAGGACCTTTCAAGCTAAAAGGTTAACAATAACCAACGGTGGGTACGTAAAGAAACCAAAAGCTACTACCGCTCATTCAAAAGTTACCACCGCAAGGGTTTTAATAAGAAAAGGGGACATGGGCAATGCCGTGAAGGCCTCAAAGACGTTGGGAATGGAAACCTAAAGGAAACACCTCTACAACCAATCCCAATGGTGTATCAATGACCTTTGATAGATTTAACGATATTGATACACGAGGCGCATCCAAGTCAATCATGGCTTGGGTCCCCAAAAGAAACTAACTCTTTACTCTTATGTGCAGGAACATCCAAGGACTAAATGATTTGAACTTGTATTTACATATTATGGGTGTTCAAATGCACATGATTGGCAACAAGTCTTTTCTTTTGACTTTGTGCATACTAATAGACTGTCTGTTAGTTTTTGTTAATGAAGTTAGTGGATTGAGATGTGTGATGCAGGAACACTAATGCTAAAAGAAAACATGGATTATTATTGTTATTACAAAGCGCATCGAAAGTGCGAGAAATTACATCCATGAGGTACAAAGTACAAACATTACTACATCAATCGATATAACAACCACAAACAACCCATCCCTTCCTACCCATCGCTCATCCTTACGACTTTAGAAAAGCCCGACAGCATCACCTTGGGAGCTCCACGCATGTTAATCCGGTCATACACCCTAGGGCTTGCTAAACCCATCACCACTATACCGATGGGTGGTGAGGATGATGAAGGAACCTGTTGTTGGTGGTAGAAATGGTAGTGAATGTGATGAATGCAACTCTTGAGGAGGAGCTCTATCACTGCAAGAGGAGGTACACTCAGACTCTTCCGGAGGTTTCATCATCTCGTAACATATAGAGACACATAGGAGCTGATCTCTGAGCTATCTTCTTTGATTTTTGCATCCCGAGGCTCTAGTTGTAGTGATGAAGGTCCAGTGAAAAAGGATTTGAAAGAGCAATTGATCGCTTTTCTTGAATACAACCTTCTCATACTCCTCTTTTCAACTCTCCGTGGTTTTCAAAACAAAATCATCCTGTGAACTATCGATGAACTGCTAGAAGAGAGATTGATTGGACTTGATTGACTCATGGTGTTGTCAAGTGATGATCTTTGAGAGTACAAGTTTTGGAGTATGTGATTTGAGTGGTTTGTGTTAAATGATCCGCTTAATATATATTAAGTTGGATTCAAGAAGATAATGAGGGAAGGTGCGGTAGTTGAGGAGTAAATTGAGTCCCTGTATTCTTGGAAAATGTATCAATGCTTAAGTGTTGACTTTATTGAGTATAGCCATCTGCGTGCTTAATTCTTTCAATATATTAACCATTGCCAACGAAATTATGATTCCAAGTGTTTGGTTTATGTTAGTAAATTGCGTATCAAGGATTTTGTTAGTTACCGTGAATCGATGCTCTAGGTTTATTAGACCTTATCTAAGTTGTTCACCGATGACTCTGTTTCTGATGGGAACTATATTGAAGCGGTGGTAACATACTTTTAGTGGAAAAAGGAAAACAAAGGAAATTCATTACTAACACATCATACATTACAACCAAAAGTACTCCTAGTCAAAACATAAAACCGACACCTCGCATCCTATACCTATCTTGACTATTCCATTGGTCTCTTGCCTTGCCCACATAGTCATGTTTATTCTTCCGGCTCTCTTTCTTGTTCTCTAAAGTGGATTACATCCTTGGACATGGAAGCCCAAGAATCATGGAGGAGGTTTTGGTAGCATTCTGCACCTTGTTGGATTGGATATTTGCTTCATATTGGAGATCATTGTTGCAATGCTATTGAAAGAGCTTTTGGCAACTCTTTAGCAAGAGAATAGGTTTCATCATTTGCATCATCATCATCGATGACTCGGAGTAGAACTCAAGGATTTTGCAGCTTAGCTACTGTGCATCCACTTAGCGGTTTCTTTAGTATATCTTTTGGATGAAGAGCCATTACGGTGGAAGTATCCAAACCATCTTGATGCTTCGAAGATGATTACGATTCAATTACATACTCTTCTTTGGAGTCAGAAGAGATGTTGATAGTGTTGGAGGGATTGCTCATGCTTATGGTTTTGGGGTTATTGTGTTTGAATGAAAGGTTATTATATTTACCTTAAGCCAAGTCTTCTTATATAGACAAAGTCGGTTGAAGGGTTATTTAATGAAGATATTTACCTTTTTCTTATTTTGGCAGGTCAAGGAGTAAATATAGATATTATTGAGTTGACTTTGGAAGATATTTTGCTTGAGTAAAAGTTTGGTTAAAGGTAATTTTGGTTGATCTCAAAATTGGTTATTCTCATCTTTTAAGTTTGCATATCATGTTTTGATGAGAAGATGGAGTTAAAAGATGTATATCTAAGATACACATCAAATGGTTATTGATTCACCATGTCTAATACACATAAGAATCAACTAGTCCGAGCAAACGACTCCGGTAAAGACTTGACAAATCCGCTTATGGTTGATAGTTTACCAAAAACTATATGGTTATCAACTCACCATATTCTTTATGATTAGAGTTGGCTAGTCCATAGCAAACGGCTCATGGTAAAGACATATCAAATCCGTTGATAGCTGGTAGTTTGCTAAAAACTATGATGGGGCGATCTAGTTTACTCATGATTTTATTTCCACCTCTTTGAAATTTTTGTGAAAATTACCACCGCTAGTTCAAGCTTCCACCGACGTTGTTATTTTACCACTGTAGTTCTAGCCATTACAACCGATTATGTCAAGAATTAATTTTTACTAGCCGTTGAAAGTAACTCATTGATAGTCATATATAGGGTTAATATTTTAAGTAAATTATATTCTTTCTATATTATAACTACTTTCTAAAGATAATTTTACTTATGCGCATAAATTCTAAACCCTAACCCTATATATATCTTTTTCTCTCAATTGGCTAGTCATTCTTTCAATTCTTCGACGTAATAATTTTTTCATCAAAAGTTTCTATGGCTTCTTTGAACTTTGCGTATGAACACAACCTAGTGGCCTACCTACAAAAGTCTAACGAGAAGAGTGGCCTGTTTTCATCGATTGTGGATTTTCTTCATACCACTCATATAAGGTATGCTTTGCTTTTCAAACCCACAATCTATATCTCTCAAATCAAACAGTTTTGGACCGCCACCCATAACACTTGAGAATAGAGATACATGAAACGCTGGATGCTCTCGAGCCACTGTAGATGGGGTAACTATTGATGTTCTTGAGGCATCCCTAAGGAGAGTACTCTCTTGGATGATCTCAATGGTCACATCACATTACCTATGTATGACATTCATGATACTTTATCATCCATGGGGTATGATACCACCGACAAAAAAGGCTACTTTCAAAAGAGTGGTTTTTGTCCCCATTGAGATTTTTGATTCATACCTTGTTACATTGCCTTAGTCCTAAGAAAACATCTTATGAGCAATTTAGTTCAACCATGGCTTATCCTTTGGTTTGTCTAGTCATCGATAAGATTTTCAACTGGTCCAACTATATTTTTACCAAGATGAAAGGCAATGTACAAAGTAAAACCAAAATTTTAATGTATCCAAGGTTTGTGCAAGTCGTTGTTTAATGAATTTCAACCGCAACCTCACACTATTGTTTATCAAATCGCTTGCCTAAAGCCTAAAGTTTTTCAAAATTTGAATAAAGATGGCAATATGATTTTTACACTCTCCTACCCCAAATGCTTGCTAAAATTTCAACCGAACAAAACACACCCATAATTAATGTTCCTAACATTGATTATACCCACAAGTTTCAAGAACCTATGAGAAGGTCTAAACAATTCAATCCTCTCATGACAACACAACAAGTTTCGAACCTTTTGGTCTAGGAACAAGCGATGGTGGTTCTAGACTTCCACCTAGTCCTACTATGGAGGAGTCCGGACCAATGCCCCATGATTCACCTCTCCCAACATGTAACACGGTTGGAAGTGCCGAGGCGATGGAAACCAATTGGAATTGATGGTTATGTGTACCAAATTAAAAAATAGGTTGATTCTCTACAAAAGACATTGGCTACTTTCAAGAAGCAACATGCCAAGGATGTTCATTGTTAAAGACAGTAGATTGGACCTTAAAAGAAGAGGTGCAGAGGTTGCAAAAGCACAAGAAGACTGAAGTCGGTGATTTCATCTTCATCCTCACCTTCCAATGGTGATTCAAATTGATCAAGATTTGGGAAATTCCTCCAAACAGGGAGGAAAACAGTTCGACATCGAGGGAGGAAAATTGATTTTGAAGATGAAGGTGTTACAAGTGAAGGAGCAAAAGAAGTCTGAAACTCATGGAGAGCAACTTGAAGATCAAGACATTTTCCAAAGCGCAACCGATTTTACCATCGACGATAGTTCCACAGCAGAGCCAATTCTTGCCACCGCAAGTGAAGAATTTGATACTTTGAAGGATAATAAGGGTAAAGCAATTATGGAAGATGTACACAACCTAAAGGGAAGGTTTCAAAGAAAAGACAAGTTCGTATTGATCATGATGGAGAACTTGCTAAGAAGATTTCAAAAGATCAAATTGTTGAAAGAGTTCTTTGAAAAGAAAAGGTTGAAAGAAATAGAAGTTGCTAGCTTTTTGAAGCTCAAAGATTGGATAGAATGGAAGATGTGATTCAATTTCCTTGTCCAACCCATCATATGAAAGAGAAAGCTCCGTAGTTTAGTTATGTTCCCATCAAGAAGATATTCGGTTTACGGTAGATAATAATCCGAGAAATCAAGAAAAGGCAATTGACCTTGTTCTTGATGCATCTTTAACTAAGGAACAAAGAAGCGCTCGATTGAAAGATTTCATTATGATGAAGAACAATCAAGCACTTGATAATGTAATCGATTCGGTCAAGAAGAATTAGAAGAAACAAAGACAACCAACCAAGGCACAAATACTTGCATCTATGAAGACTTATTGTTGTCATGTTGGTAGCGGAATAGGCATCAATTCATAGGAATGTCCGATGATCAAGTTGAAAGGGCTTACTACGTAATCGTGAAACAAGATAAATCTTTTATTCCAATGGGTTCAAGAAGAAGAAAGAATATTTCCTAGATTGAAGAGAAAGGCCAAAGTCGTTGATTCTCAAACTATTAAGAAGACTAAGGTTGATGAAGATCATACAAAGTCTCATCGAGAAGGAGATTCCTACCGAGAAGTTCACTAAAGATTAAATGACCGAAATGATTGTGATTGAAGATAGAGATTTTTATCCGTAACCACCGCAAATTCGACATCCTATCATTGATTGGGAAGTTTACTCGCTAGCAATTTTGCTCCAACATGGAAGATTACAAAGGCGGGAGGTGAAACTTCATCATTCATAACCTTTGAAGATCTTATTAAGGCTTTTGATGAGATGACCTTAATACATTATGGAAATTAGTTCAAGAAAGGTTTAATGCTCAAGATCTCAAAGATACAAAGGAGATGCGTTATGGGTAAATCTTAGAAGGCTTTTGAACCAAATGTCGATGATGACTACTAGAAAACCTTATTCACATGTCTTGGTACAAAGTGGTTTTATTATGATTCATGTGATGTTCATCATGTCTCTACTGACTAATGGAGAAGACTTTTCATGCTTGTCGAGAAAGAATATCCACTTAGAGTCGGAGCTCTTATAAGAATGTTAACCTTACACATACGAAGTTAATGAAGGCGGTGAGAAGGTCGAGCATTATTACAAAGGCTTCAAGATCGGTGTTCAATAGCTATACAAAAGTTAAGAAAAAGTGAAGTGTTTGATTGAATTCCCTAAATCCTTGAAGTTAATACATATTGAAGAAACTTATTGATTTGCAGAGAAATCATAAGTTTAGGGGAGGATTGTTGGGAATAATCCGTTACCACGGATAGTTATGGTTTATACTGCTTGGTTTAACACTAGCAGTGGAAACATATTCCCACTTCAAGTTCTTCATTACCACTGCTAACAGTTAATGATAAGGTTAAACGCGTCTTGATAAGAATAAAATAGATCTTGTGTATATTCTATTATGTTAGCTATATACTTATCTTGTAAAGGACTCCTTCTTGTATAAAAGGAGATCCTAGGTCATAGTCTTAGGTGCGTGTTACATTACAAGATTACCTACTAAAGCTTCAGGTGTAACCCTAGTGATACCAAGATCACCAGATTATTTCATTAATAATATTGGAGCTTGAGTTTGTGTTAACTTGTGTTTACTCTCATACATCATATAATTCGTCTTCTAAGTATTACTTAAGTAAATTCTGCTTGCTTGATAATATTATACAAAATATCATTGACACAAGGAGAGTGTCTTAGATCCAACATATACTAATATGTTTTTGATAAATCGACTCATTTAGACAACGTTTAAAACTCATTTTTGCACTTAAAATAACCCTTAACAGCTTACTCTTTTTCAGAAAATTTAGTTTTCGTCTTAAAACTTGAAAATAGCTTAACTTCTTTGTTATAAATCCGTTTTAACCCGTTCAAGCGACCGCGATTTCGTTTTAAAGTCTATTTTTCTGAAAATATAAACCAAAATGGTCCATGACCGTCGAAATTTCGATTTTGCAAAATGGACAGCAACTATTTTATTATCGTCTAACTTGATTTTTCTTGCGTAATACTTGTTTCAATCACTTCAAATCAACACCAAATCTATTCTAAACATACCATACACCTTCTTAGGATGTCATGGGTTCCTAAACATCATCAACAACGATATGTTTCATGGAAATAATTATAGGATGATTAAAACTTATAATAAGTACTAAAAACAATTAAAAGTGGTATAAATACATATGATACTTGCTTGTTTTTGTACTAGCATGATGAAAATAGATCAAACATGATTATGAAAGAGTAGTAAAAAATATTTAGAACACTTACTAGTAGTATGATGAGGTTTAAGGAACTTAGGTACTAATTACTTCTTGATTTTTATTTCAAAATCTTATATAGAAGTATACTAGGGTTATGATTAATACTTGATCTTGAAAAATCTTATGATTTCTTCTTGTTTCTATGCCTTGGCCGAATATGGGTGAGGAAATGAGAGAGTTTTGATTTTACTTTCACCTTGAGCTATGTGTAACTATGTGTTTAAGTGTATAATATATAGTATTTAGAAAATATCTAGCAAGACATTTGTATGTGCACACTTAGGTGTAGTTTTAATTAATATAATGGTGACTAGGGGGGGGGAGGTGGCGGCAATATATTATTAGGGAGGGTTTAGATGAGTTTTGATTGATTAAATGTATATAATGTTATGTATATAGTGTATTTTGTACATATAAGTAATTATTAAGTGTAGCGTTAGCTAGAAATCGATTTTAACGGAACAAAATAAAATATATCGAAGTCATAAAATTATAAAATACCTTTCATAAGGATTGAGTGAATAAATAATTATCGAGTTGAATTTATTTAAAACCGTCGTATATATATATATATATATATATATATATATATATATATATATATATATATATATATATATATATACTAGTTGTCGGAAACCCAAATGGCATATCTTATAATTATCGTTCACATAATTTGCTATAGCGAAAGAAGGAGGGTAATCGTAAAGAAGTTTTTCCATAAAAATTATATAACATGTCTAAAAAGTAAAATGTAAAATCTTGAATACGATGACCACATGTACATCCCGCATACAAAAACTTTGTTCATCCGATAAGAGAAAATGATGCCTAATAAAGTTTCTTTGTACACGACATTGGTCATGGAAAATAGGTGACATTCTCATTAAGTACTTAGCTTAAACCCGATCTTGGAAGTCTCAATGAGCTCCTCCAAGTTTGTGAGTATTCGTTTGTAGAAATTACATTTGCTACATTGCAACTTGTGAAGTTGCCTTTACATGATGGGCTAAATATCAGCAGAACCGGTTTTCCGCAGGATCTAGTATAACGGTAACCATAGCGCAAAGAACAAAAAAAAGAGTGCGTTAAGAATGATGAAAACTCAAGTTTCAAAAATTACAGTTAAATAAAGGGTAATATGATATTATCTATTTCACGTAATGACATAAGATCACACAATAAAGAGCCTAGAAACATTCATGCTAAATGCTATGCTTTGGGTTCAGGTTAATTCATATCACATTAGATAGACCAGGTCATAAGTCATTAAACATACATTAAAAAGTTTAAAATCGTTTCATCTAAAATAAACTTCATAAATACTTTGATGATATAGTATCAATCATCATTATATTCAATACGTGCTGCATCTTTTAGTTACCTCATGCCGTCACTCCAAGCTGCTTGATTCCATTCAATGATGTACTGTTAAATTCATCAAATATACGATCCTTGATCTCACTGCTTTGAGTATCGGCAAAGACTGAAATTGCTTGCTTTGGAGGATTTACCACGCTATTTGCTATTGACACGATATGTTGCTGTTAGGTCACTAGTTTTACAACACAAGCTTATAAGAGAAGAGATAAAGGCGGATGAACAAGTATCACACACACACACACACGATCTACTAAAGACGGTTAGGCGTAGAGAGTATGTGAAAAGAAAACTTGAACAACCAACCTCGAATGAGGGTTTACAAGAGTTTATATAGGCAATGAGCTGAAGGCAACACTCCTCTCCTTCCCTATTCCTTATTGGGCTTGGATCAAGCTTATGGGCCTTACATAAGCGACCTTAAACAAACATAAAGGCCATAACAAAGCTACCTATTACATATGAAATATAAATACTTGAAATCTTGTTTAGGAGTGATTCCAACAATCTCCCCTCAAGTATATATGAATGTAAGCGGTGAAGGCGTTGATGTAATAATAGCGGTGGCGATCTTCGACATTCTTCTTTCTTGTGAGAAGAATTGTCTTGATTCGAACAATCTCCCGGTGTAAAGAGATCGTTATCTTTGAACAGTTATGCTTGACGTCATCTTTAACTTTTGTTCTTTGATCATTGTTCTTTGTGGTGAAAGTGATAGTATGTTGTTTATCGCATCGATGCACTCAGTGCCTTGCTTTGCTCAGTGTCTCCACGTCATTCTTCAACATGCTCACACGCTCTTTGACGTTGGAAATCAATCTTGATGAAGTTCTTTAAGTCTTTGACTTTGTAGATTCTTTGATTTGATGAAGAATCATTACATTGTTGTGTTGCATTGGAATAGAACTTCCATTAGTGATGATGTTGGCGTGAGCATGAGAAGAATCAAGACGATCATCCCGCTCGGAGCTTCCATAAGAAGAAAACATTTCAAGCGGTTAGTAATAAGCGGTTTCCGCACTTACAAGTTTGAACTTCGAGAGTGTCAAGACATAGTGTGAAGACACAACTCTAATTCTTACAAGGCCGTTCTGAACTGGAGTCCCACAAGTGAGATAACGCGACGCATCAAGTACATCTGATTCGGATGAGTCATTGAGGTACATCAAGCATCACCTCACGATGTAGACCGTTTGAGACACACTCGCGTAATCCACGGGAGTTACCAGTGACGCCTTGTCGGTCGTTTGATGTTGACCCGCGGGAGTTTCCATTCAATCACCGAGGATCACGGATGTGAACCTCTCATAAATGTTCTCGACAGATTGCTAAGATCCGTGAAGGACTCGATATGAACCATCGATGATCTTATTGTTGATCATCAGTGATTAAATGTCAAGTGTTCCTAAGAGATCTTTTGATGAATCTCGTGGCTCTAGACTCAATAGTGCGTTTTGGTTTTCCGGCGGAGACTGGGGAGAGGTCTCCTTCTTCAATACCAGCGATCTCTAGAGAAAGCCAATAGTTTACGTAGGGTTCCTGTGAGAATGAAACAAGCTCATTGAGAAAACTTGAGTGGCTAAGAAGGTTTAGTGCATGCGTCCTTTGGGTCCATGACGACTTTTAATCTTTAATACCGGTGTCACTAAGTGACAACCGGAGTATATGAATTGAACCCTTGTGTGCGCCTAAGTTGAATAACTGGAAGGCTATTTCTTTTCACCCTTTACTTTACATTTCTTTTTGATTCTTCAACTCCTTCTTTCTCCGATTCTCATTTTCTCCTTTTATAATCATTCTAAGGACTTCTAACACTAACTAATGGTAGTGTCCTTGGGTAGATCCTCCGACTCTGGCGGATCATGGACAGTTATTCCTAACCTTAGTCACCTTATAACTCCATGACTAACCTATGTTTGCCATTAAAACCTTTGTATGTTAAAATCTCTCTCAAAGGGTTTGTTAATGAAAACATGTTTGAACCCATGAGAGATGAAGTTTGCATAAATACTCCCCCTCACATATGCTTAATAGTTTTAATGGTTAAATGCACGGTGAGGAAAGAGCGCACTTTTGAATTGATTCATGAAGATAGACAATCCCCGCGAGACACGGTTCGTTGCATAGTTAAAGAGTTACATTGTCGACTTTTAGGTGACAACTAGCTCTAATAACTATCTTGAAGGTGTAGACAAACCTCGAAGGTTGTCATACCGTTAGAGTTCATGTCTATCAAGAGTTTTCTCGAATGGTACTTTCTACTTGGACAAGTCCTTGCGAGACACGTTTACATCACTAGCGAACTAGCTTGAAATTATTACCCGTCCAGGACAAGTCTTTTCGAGTTACTATGAGTTTAGTACCGTCAATTCGTAGGTTAAGTCCGAGGTACACGGATTCATTTGCATTTTGTACAACATATTTCTTATCACACAATTTTCTCCCCTCAAAAATGGCATATAAAATGTTATTTTGAGCGTTTGAAATAAATATGACCATTTTGAGTTTTACGGGAAGAGTGACCACTTGTGAACAATATGTGAACAAAGTTTTTAGTTCAAATACTCCCTCAACTAGTGATATAAGCGGTTGAGGTTTTAAAATCATATGGGAAGTACTTGTCTTTTGAGCAAAACCTTGAAAAATGAAAGGTTTGATAGGTTTTACTCAAAATAAGAAGCTTTCGCTCCTTTTATAAGGATTGTGGCACTAAGGCGCACCACGTGGTCCTTTCTTGACAATTCGGGTTGTACACTGTTATGTGTGCACAAGCCATTCACACATATAATCATAAATCCAAAATCTTATGAAGGAAACAAATCAAGGGGTACGAGGAAGTGCGATGATGTTCCGGGGAGTGCGCAGGCGTTGAAAGCCGGTGATGTTAATCTGGGCCGACCACCAACATAGCTTTCAATCGTCTCGAAGGCGATCCTTTCGAACAACCGTTCATCAATCATGGTGATGATCGTTTCACATCCTCATCACGAGAATTCCATTTAGGATTCCCAACTTTCGGTATATATCTTTCAATCAGACGTAATCCATCCCTAACCATCTTCAGGTATGATCCCGAATTTGTGGAGCTCACTACACGCCATTAAGCGTTTCTTGAAGTTCATTGCGGTAAACAACGCCGAAAGGTTTCTTGATGAGCGTGAGTTGTTTAAGCTGGTTGATGTTGGGAAGATCGTCGGTGGAGTGAAGTTTACACGTTTCGATATGATTCAATAGCCATCCGGATATCTTGACACTTTCTTTGATCACGATCGTCTAATGAAGATGAGAACCGACTTGATAAATTCACGTTGAACTTCAATCGAGAATTGTCTCATACGACCACGTACTTTGGCAAGATACATGTCTTCGATGTCGTTGAGGACAAGTTCTCAAAGTCGACTTCAGAGAATCCATAGTCTGTTCATCTTGTCGCTTGACTATGATATTCTTTAAGAATGTGTAGTCCCACTTAGACTTGAGATCAATGTGTTTAATGGCTACGATGTCCTTGAGCTATACATCGCATGTTGAGACTTTTGAACCGTGCGACTTGGTAGTAGATTCTTGACGTTCGTGCCAATGATGAATCCCATACAATGCATCTTGGTCGTATGCTTGCACGTTGTCGAAAACAAGTGAGTTGCACGTTCCTCGATAGCTATGCGATTAGAGTAAATGGTCACTGGAATGGATGAGTCAATGATGTAGTGTATTTTCTTGAACCATCGCCACCATGGAGAAGAAATTCGGTCTTTGTTGAAGAAATATCGAAGGAATCCTGGTTAAATACCTTGGCCAATGGTTGGTAGAGGTTTGGTCGATCTGTGTAGTATGGAGGTTGTCCCTTTGTGTGAAGTCAATGTTTGCTTACGGATTGAGCCAATCCATGTTGTTAGACATAGCTCGAGCGATGTTCTCAAGATGATATTCGACCTCGAGGCGCTTTCGAGCTGTCTTTCCATAGTTGAAAAGCTTCATTTTGATTCGCTTCAATTCATTTCGTCATTTTCTTCACATGGAACTTTTCTTGCAACATTTTGCATGCTCCAATGTTGAACCATCTACCAATTCTTGGCCCTGCATCGGGGTAGGGAGTTTGATTGAAAAGTGTGGAGAACCATTCAAACTCTTGGTTTTATCATCATCTAGCCATGATACGACTTGGGTTGAGTCGCCCGCTTCTTCTTTTGGAAGGCTTTGATGATGATACTAGTTTCGCACTTGTTTGGGTGAGGTGGGTTGTTGTCGGGGCTCAAGGACCTCTTCATCGTCACCACCCGTATACTCAAAGTAGTCACCGGTTGTATGAGTCGGGGTGGTAACTCGGAATCGCCCCAGGTTTATCGGAGAAGACCGGGGTGGAGGAGACTTTGTTGAGAAGAAGTCCGTGGTGAAGGTGACATAGATGTAGATTGACCGCATCGCTTGGCGTTTAGGTGCGAGTCCTTATCCTTATCATCGTCATCTCTTGGCCGTTTGGGTTGATCGGTGACTCCTTGCATGATGGTGAGTTGAAAAGCAAGTAGACCTTGAAAAATTTAGCTTCATCCGAGTAAGCGTTCGGATCGCTTTGACATTTGCATCACTAGTTTAGCGATTAACTTTCAGATTCGTGGAGATCGACTTCTTTGGCCATTGTATGTTTAACCAATGCGACGATGTTAGGGGTGAGTTGTGCGGTGAATACTTCTCTAGTCACACCGGGACAAAGTGTCGAGAAGAAACTTGTGGGTTTGTTCTCTTGCGACTCTCCGGTTCCTTTTGGACATTTGGAACGATATCCGAAGGTACTTTTGAGTGTAACCTTCAATCATTTCATTCAGTTCCTCCCGACGATGACTTCTCATGAAATCCCGAATAGCTTTCCTATCTTTCCGCATCTTGTCATTCTCATCATGTAAGTCTGCATTTGTTGAGATACCAATTAAGTTTTACGTGGAGCATGTCCTTCTTTCTAACTTGTTTGACAACTTTCACAATTCTTGCATGTGTTTGAAATCCAAGATTTAGATGGTTTCTTCACGGTTTGGATGATGATCTGGTTGACTTCGGTGATTGTGGTGGTGATGAATGAGATGAAGAGTCCGATGATGAGGAGACCGAGGAGACTTCATGTCCTTAGGAGTTTGAGAGGTTTCTCCTTTGAGTGTGTTGGACTGTCTAGAAGAAACTTTGTATAATCATCCTCGTCATCTCTAGACTTTTCTTTCTCGTTTCTGTTTCTCAAAATCATACACAATGGTGTCCTCCACGGTGTTGTAGTTGCAGGAAGAGTGGTGGCACGGATCCCTAGGGTTGATTAACTGTATCAAGATCCGGTGAGGGTGGGCGCACCACTTGATCCTCAGGGCCACCCATTTGGTCTTTAGCAAATTTCTGCGGCCTTTTGAATGTGTCGACTTTGTGAAACTTCTTCTGTATGATAGATCCGGTTGCTCTTCTTCATCTTGAGCTTTCATCACGAGGCACAAGTGCAGAGTCTTCCCTTTTCCTTTAGTAGTTTGAGGACTTGGAGGTTTTGGTATTGAGGATTTTCATCCTTGCGGTTTGAGTATGAGATCTCTTCATCATGTCCGAGCCTCGAGTCCTCGCCCCCGAGGTGTCTTTGCGGTTCAAGTGAAAGGATCGGAATGGCTTCCGAGAAGGAACTTTCTTCTTAGGGGTGGGTTTCCTCTTTGGAATAGGTTTCTTCTTTGGAACATTCCTTTGACTATCTCTGTGCTTGTGACACTTCAAAGACTTCCTTTTCGGTTCTCCTTACATGTGTTCAGAAGACTTTTCGTCGAGATGACCAACTTTGCCTTGTCGACCGCTTCCAGATACCTTTGGTACGATTCTAGCTTCGACATCTTGATTAGAAGGAAATCAAAGCAGACCTGACACCTTGTTTCTTTGTAGACGTTTCCTTGATTCTAACGATGAGAATGGGTTCCGTCGACATGTCGTGATTGTCGGGTCATTGAGCCTCTTGGGAATGTCGGGATGAAGTCCAAGTGCTCTGGATCAACAATTTGGTATATCGATGTAGGGAATCTTTGAGCCAAGTTTGTTGAAATGACATCATGTCATCCCAAATCGAGCTTCGATAGCGATGTGTTTCTTGTTGACCAATGCCCGAATATTTGAAGTTCCATGAGCTTAGGGTGCTCATAGTCACTGCCACGACCGAAATAGACTTGGTGATGATCATGTAGAGTGTTCTCGGGGTTGAGGAATACTCTTAAGCTCTACGATGAGAGTGCTTGTTGATTACTCCTGTAGCCTCGTCATAACCGATATCGATTAAGAATTGAGAGTGAGATCTTGTTGGTGAGGCATATAGTTTGGTTGGTTCGACTTGAGAATTAGGAGAATGACCCCTTAAGTCTGCAGTGTAATGGTGACTTGTTTGTGATTCGAGTCACCGTCACGTGCCAGTTTGTCCTTTGACCCTTTCCATAGTGTTCGAGCTGTTGGATGTAGATCTCGAGAGCAGTTGCGAGTGTGTAAGCATATTACGATATGGATGAGTCCTCGAATATCAATAGCAATAAGACATGAAGATTCGAGCAAGTGAGGGTGTCAAAGTCAACACAGAGGTTATTCTTTCCTATCTTCATTGGATAGCCATGAGGATAGATATCACCAATGGAGAGAACTTGGTGCATCCACATTCATTTGTTCACCATGTCGTGATCGAAATAACATTAGCCAAAGAACCAACATATCGAAAGACATAATGTTAGTCAACGAGAAGGTCTTATTGTCTAGTTATTGAATGTGCATTGATAATGATTATTCTGAGTCCTAAGTCACTTGTATGTTCAATAGTTCAATGATGTCGTGAAATGTTTTGTGAGTTAGTTAACTTTATGTTTTAAAGTTTATGTTATCACTTATTGTTCACGGCATATTAGACGATTAAGTTTATTAGTGACATTATTGGATTCATGGCGTTATGATTAGTTTATTTACAAGTTTGTACACGTAACAAATCATCATGAAGGTCAATCCGAGGTTAAGCGTAGTTTTGGCAAAGTTATGCGTGAGCAGAATGATATATGCTTGGCGTAAACTTACGCTTAGAATCCTAACTTACAGCGTAAGAAATGTTACAGCGTGGAAAAGGAGACCTTATGCGTGAGAGCTTATGCGTAGGCATATATTAACCTACGCGTAAGGTTACTCGTAAGAGTTGACCTTATGCGTGGGAGTTCTATCACACGCATATCCTTCACGAGGATACGCGTAGTCCATTGTAGAACCTTCGCGTAGGCTGTTATGCGAGGATTTTCTCACGTAACATAACCACGCCGTAGGGTAATCCTTATGCGTAGATAATCAAATGACCTTGATTACGAATTCTAAGTGTAGCAATCACGAAATAAATTTATCAAATCATCAATGTTAGCACACATATTCATTTCAATAATAATACATGGCATGAATCATGCTGATAAGGTTTTAAAAGGTACCATTTTGAGGGGTCATTTAAGTCCTTATTTGATCACTTTTGTATCCGTTATTGCTTAATATCGTTCCTTTTCACTTTTTAGGTCTCGTGAAGGCAAAATCTTGGAATGGCACTTATTTGGACGAGAAAGGCGCGAATATATGAAGAAAATGGCCAAAGTCGAAATCGAGACACTCACGATCATTTGAATATAGAAGGCGACGGCGTCGGGAGCTATTTGCGACGCCGTCGGAGAATTATTGTGACGGTCGAACTCAAAACTCGTGTTTTCAAGAGGCGGCGTCTAGTTGTGAAAGAGTAGGCCGTCGCTACTCGGGACGGCCTAGATGCGATCAGACGACGTCGAAGAGAAGAGGACGGCGTCACGGACATAAGGTGGCGCCGTCGCAAGGTTAACGTGGCCAAGACGAAACCCAATGGCGGAACACACGGCGTCACTAAACATAAGGTGGCGCCGCAATTGTAATCTTATATATAGAATCCGAATTTTTCGGTCTTTGTGTGGAGAGTCTTTGGGTAAAACCTAAAACCGAACCTAAGGTGTCTTGTACGATATTTTAGGGTTTTAACCCTATCTTACACCAAGATAAGTCTTTGCTTCATTAATTCAATTATGTCTTTGATTATTTTGTGTATGCTTGCATGTTCTCCATGTCAAGCTAATTTATTTGTGTGTTTGCTTAGGAAGTATGAAACTTAATTATTAAATATTGATTGGTTGTTTCTTGTCTTAGTTGATTAATGATCTAGTAATGCGATAGGTCATTCGTTGTGTACTTAATGCTTGATTCATCTTTGTGAACCTTAGAGTATGATTACACGGTGATTGTAGGCTAAAACATCCGAAGAGTGCCTTAGAGTAGGAGTCTATAATCTCTAAGTGGATTTGTAGACAAGACCCTTTGGTAAGTTCAAAGAGTTAGGGAGAAACGCATACCTACAACTTTAGAAACACAACGCAACTAGGAATAAGGCGTGACACTCAACCATCAATAGGAGATAATTAAGGAGTAATACAAACTAAGTAAACACATCTTTAAACTATCATACGAGCACACATTAATTAGACATAGACTCCACAACCTTAGTTTAGATAATTAGATAATAGTAGAGTAATCGGTGAAATACCAACCCCCAAATCCAATACCCGAGATTCGTACCTTTCCATTTTCATAAAATATAAAAAGATAAAAATAATCTTCCTCAACCTTAACCTTAGCGTAGTAACTCCTACTAGCATTCCTATTCCCTAGAGAGCGATATCAATACCGTGGCTTACCCTAATTACTACACTACAACGATTAGGTTCCTTTGCCTAGGGTGTTATAAAACTTGCTCGAAGAAAGGAAGTTTCCTTGACCCCTAACGACGCGTGTAGCGTTATCAAGTTTTGGCGCGCTTGCGGGAATAGAATAGCTAGTTAGTAGTCCACCTCGTTTAGGTTTCTTTGCTTGATTCCTATCAAGTAAACTTTTTTCTCATTTTTAGATTTCTCTTAGTCTATCCCCCTTCTTCGTGACCTTTGTTAGTAATTTCATCACTTTTCATCATGGAAGGTGATAACCCACTACCATTCATCAACCCACCACCAAATGACCCGCCAAGAGCCCGTACTCTTGGTGAATACTCAAGACCAAGCCACTTAGGCTATAGGAACACCATTGAGCTTCCCGACCAAGCCCAAACTACGGCCCTGCGATCCGACACCATCCGGTTGGTGCAAAACGGATGTGCATTCCATGGACTTCGTTAGAAGATCCAAATCGACATCTGAGGATTTCCTCAAAATCGTCGATTCCATCGACCTTGATGCTACTACTCGGGAGACCACGCGCTGCGTCTCTTCCAATCTCTCTACGGGACCAAGCTAGTAATTGGCTTGAGCGACTTCCCGCCGGCTCCATCTCAAGTTGGGATGATCTTACTTCTCGCTTCCTTGCTCAATTTTTCCCACCGGGAGAACCACTAAGCTTAGGAATGACATCTTGATGTTCCAACAACGTCAAGGTGAATCTCTCTGAAGCATGGACCCGATTCAAGGACTTACTTCATAAAGTCCTCATCACGGCATTGATCTTTGGCTCCAAGTCCAAATCTTTTATGATCATGTCAACTTTCCCACTAAGCGATCCATTGACCAAGCGGTGGAAAACTTAGTGATCTCACCGAGAAGAATCATGGGAAATAATAGAGGACCTTGCCTCTATGACAACGAAAGTTGGGATGACCCCGTGAGCTGCCCAAAACCGTCAAGGCAATCTCCTTGCCTCCTCCCGACCGTAGGATGATCAAACTTGAAGATCAAGTTAAATTCCTCATGAGTTCCTACAAAATCCTAAGTCCTCACGACAAGTGAATCAAATCACTCTACCTTGTGAGTTATGCGGTGGTCCCCATGACACTCGTGATTGCTCAAGGCTCTCCGAACAAGCTTTTGCGGACTACGCCTCCATACGTACCGGCGGGAGGGAGAGAAGTGGTACACTTTCAAACCCGAACAAAACAACTTAGGAAACTCATACAACTCCTCATGGAGAAACCACCCTAATCTTAAGTGGAACCAAAACTCAGGCACAACCCAAAACTCATCTAGTTCGCCTAATAGGTTCAATTCTTCAAATACTGGGAACCCCACTGATCTCGAGGCAATTGCATCTAGATTTTTGTCATCTCAAGAAACTCGATTGAATAAGCTTGAAGCCGATTTTAAGCAAAAGCAGGCGAGATGACAACCAAGCTTGATGCCCTCTTAAAAGCCTTCAATGGCGGAAGTTGGAGCACTCCCAAGTGATACAATTAAGAACCCAAAAGTGAATTCGATTGCATCGACTTCATATTCCAGTTCACCATGGGAAAGTGCACATCCATGTCCCTCACACCCAACGGTTCACTCGGTAAATGCTATAAAAAAGGGTTCCAAGTCATCCAAGAGATACCAAGGCCCGGCACCTTTGGTAAAGCCTACTCCTGAGAAACCCGTCAGCCAAGAATCCAAACCTAGTTTAGAGGAGGAGTACAAGGAACTATATCAAGAGAAACCAATCCTTGAAGTCTTAGCTCATGCACCTTATTATAATGCTTTAAAAGAAAAATATGAGTTAGAGCTTAGGCTTGGGAAACATGGGTCCGCCTTTGTGCGAAACAACTTACCTAAGAAGTTAGATGATCCCGGGCTATTCACTCTTCCGTGTAGACTTGGAACTTCCAAGCCACTCGATGCTTTAGCCGATTTAGGATCATGCATCAATCTCGTTCCGTTGTCCCTTCATAGAAGCCTCAACCTAGGTAAAATTGAACCAACGGAAACTGTCTTAGGATTAGCGGACGGTAGTATAGCACGTCCGGTTGGAATAATAAAGGACATGGTAGTACATGTAGGAGAGTTGACTCTTTTGGCCGACTTTCATGTACTCGACATGAATAAGGACCCGACATGCCCATTACTAGTTGGAAGAGGATTTTAGCTACCGCTAGTGCCATCATCGATTGTAAGATGTCCAAAATAGTGGTAGGAGAGGGAGTGCTAGGTCCGTTTACGATGTTAAAAAACATACGTACTATAAGGATGAGGAAATCCCACAAGAGATAGGGTTAGATAGAGAGCCTTCTCGATATGGACCTTGGATTGAGAAGAACATCATAGGCCCCCAAAGACCTTTTTACCTAGATAAGGCCTTTGCTAGTGCAGCAACTTTCCAAGAACAAGAATTGGCTAGGGATATAGAAGTGAACCCGTTCGAGGACGCCTTAGTATTTAGGAAGATGACCGAGTTCCTAGGAAGCTTGCCCGTTAACCTTGTCATGAATAAGTGGATAGTTGAGAAATCCGAACACATGTGGAATTGGAATAGACCGCCTAGTGATGGTAATGGAAGGTGGCACATTAGGATACAAATCTATGATCCCGATGGTGAGATGTTTGAAAAGGCATATTTAACCGAACGTACTACTAGGAACTTGAATGATAAGTTTGATCCTTACGACATTGTTGAGGATAGACTTACGTATATCGGTACGTAGGAGCACGACTACGAGTCTAGCTACAAGACTCTTTAATAAAGAAAAGCGCTTCGTGGGAGGCAACCCATGCTTAATTGTTTGCTTGTTAGTGTCATATATCTTTTATTAATTGTTTATCCTCATGTTTAAATTTGTAAAAATGCTTTATTTTGTTTTTAACTTTGTCTTAATTACATATAAAGGTATTTTACATAAGGGATAAGTGTAGGGAGGATTACACACGTTTTCACAAGAAACGTAAACATGAGAATAACAATTAATTAAAAGATATATATGTTTGTTTGTTTGAGTCAAATGCTTGTATCGAGTCATAATGGATGTTTTGCGAAATTTTCCAGATTCTAAAGATGTAAATTTTCCAAATTTTTCGTAAAATCGAGACCGCTTTTTGTCGGGATAACTGGCGTCAGATTGCAACCGACGGCGTCGAGAAGGAGTAAAACATCGATTACTTTTCTCGTTTTCGAGCTACTTATAAATTTTGGAATTTTCGGTCTTAATTTTCTTAGAAGTTCAGTAAACATCCATTCCACAAGCATTATATCCTAGTTTAAATCGAGTCTTATATATATTATTACCGCCGATTTTACGCGAAGGTTTCGTTTGTTTTCTTCAAGTGTGCAGGTTTAGTTTGTCAAGAAGAAGTTACATAAGATTGGAAGGAGCTTTTCACATAAATTCTTCTTGAAAAGAATTTAACCACCACTTTACACGGATCCTACCGAGCTAATCGGGGAGTATTAGTTTCTTTCGTTTTTTACCTTCTTTTATCATAACTTTGATACTTTGGGAACATTGGGGACAATGTTCGGTTTAAATGTAGGGAGGAAAATAAAGCAGGAACTTTGAAACTATGCTTATCCTTGACTATTTGCTTTGTCAATTGTGATTGTGTAATAAACCATGAGAAATGTCGGTTAGGATAATTTTGGCACCAAATTTAAAATTTTTCATGACATATAGGAGTGGGCCATTAGTCTTAACAAAAGCGTCTCATGGATAGGAAGTTGCATGACTAGCACAAAAACCTTTACCACCCAAATTCCACCCAAAATGTGAGGATCGCCCTTAGATTAGTAGGAATTAAAGCATTCATCTTTAATGCTTAGAGTGTGAACCGGTAGTATATTAGATTCTAGAACTTGTTTTGTGATGCATTCCGAGATCGCAAGTGAGGCTACACTTGTGTAGTTAGGAATAACTAAATGATAAGAGGCATTAGGATAACCCTTGTTTGATACCCGTAATATAATTACTTCTTCCATATCGGTTGAGTAATTCTCCCACACCTTTGCATTGTACTCATTTTAGTACACGATACCCTAGTTAACCCCTCAGAGCCTATCCTTTTCGCGGTTCTCGTGATGTTTCGGTTTTCCGGAATATCAATGAAGAGCATTGTTTACACCCCACCCCCAAATATACACCCAAATCGCCTTAGCCTACCCCTTATGCACTCACTTTTAGTGCAATTATTTGTTATCACCCTAAACCCTTAGTTCAATTATCTAGTTGCTTGCATAAGTTGCTAAGTCGAGTCATATCCTTTGTATACAGTTTTGGGACGATTGGGATTCATGGGAAAAGTTAAAGTTTATGAAATGACGGGAAGGAGCGTTAAATTCAAATTCCCTTTCTTTACGTAATAATGTACCCCAAGTGTTTTGATCTTTTCAAATCGGGTCAAATTAGTGTTAGAGTAATAAAACTCAAGTGTAGGGATATGCTTATAAATCCTAGTATTTTGATGTTATCTTAGAGGATGGTAGAGTAAAGTGTATGAAAAAAAAAAAAAAAAAAAAAAAAAAAAAAAAAAATAGAAAAAGAAAAGAAAAAAAATAGAGTGATTAAAAAAAAAAAAAAAAAAAATATACGGGCTACCATCCTACATCTATCCTTTAAATTTATGTTTGTTTATTTGAGTTATCTAGAGTTTAGAGTGTCGAGTCTTGGCTTAGCAACGCCATTCTTCATATGCGATTAACATAAAGATTTTGACTTACCACCACTAAATAGCCTATCCCACCAAACCCTTATTTCCCTACAGTAAGCCTAACGTTACAACCCTTTAAAGACCTCTTTGATAGTCTTTCCTAGGTGCTTACGCCAAAGAGATGGAGGTTTGATCTATTCTCAAGCCTATGGTAATCTATGTACTAGGACCGGTTAATGAGTGTTTATCTTCCATTTCCTATATTGTTATATTTCATTTATACACGAGAGAGATGTGAGTATCCAAACACCCCATGTGAGGTGCTAGTATGTAATTCCGTGCTTATTATGACTTTTTGGGGCTTATATGTGTTGTGGACTGTTTTGAATTAATCTTTGAATGACCTCTAACTTATAAATTAATTGGCTAAAAGCACATTTGCTTGAGGACAAGCAAATAACAAGTGTAGGGATATTTGATAAGGTTTTAAAAGGTACCATTTTGAGGGTCATTTAAGTCCTTATTTGATCACTTTGTATCCGTTATTGCTTAATATCGTTCCTTTTCACTTTTAGGTCTCGTGAAGGCAAAATCTTTGGAATGGCACTTATTTGGACGAGAAGGCGCGAATATATGAAGAAAATGGCCAAAGTCGAAATCGAGACACTCACGATCGCTGAATATAGAAGGCGGCGTCGGGAGCTATTTGCGACATCGTCGGAGAATTATTGTGACGGTCGAACTCAAAACTCGTGTTTTCAAGAGGCGGCGTCTAGTTGTGAAAGAGTAGGCCGTCGCTACTCGGACGGACTAGATGCGATCCGACGACGTCGAGTCGAAGAGGACGGCGTCACGGACATAAGGTGACGCCGTCGCAAGGTTAACGTGGCCAAGACGAAACCCTAATGGCGGCGACATGGCGGCGTCACTAAACATAAGGTGACGCCGTCGCAATTGTAATCTTATATATAGAATCCAATTTTTCGGTCTTTGTGTGGAGAGTCTTTGGAGTAAAACCTAAAACCGAACCTAAGGTGTCTTGTACAGTATTTTAGGGTTTTAACCCTATCTTACACCAAGATAAGTCTTTGCTTCATTAATTCAATTATGTCTTTGATTATTTGTGTGTATGCTTGCATGTTCTCCATGTCCCGCTAATTTATTTGTGTGTTTGCTTAGGAAGTATGAAACTTAATTATTAAATATTGATTGGTTGTTTCTTATCTTAGTTGATTAATGATCTAGTAATGCGATAGGTCATTCGTTGTGTACTTAATGCTTGATTCATCTTTGTGAACCTTAGAGTATGATTACCGAGTGATTGTAGGCTAAAACATCCGAAGAGTGCCTTAGAGTAGGAGTCTATAATCTCTAAGTGGATTTGTAGACAAGACCCTTTGGTAAGTTCAAAGAGTTAGGAGAAAGCATACCCTACAACTTTAGAAACACAACGCAACTAGGAATAAGACGTGACACTCAACCATCAATAGGAGATAATTAAGGAGTAATACAAACTAAGTAAACACATCTTTAAACTATCATACGAGCACACATTAATTAGACATAGACTCCACAACCTTAGTTTAGATAATTAGATAATAGTAGAGTAATCGGTAGAAATACCAACCCCCAAATCCAATACCCGAGATTCGTACCTTTCCATTTTCATAAAATATAAAAAGATAAAAATAATCTTCCTCAACCTTAACCTTAGCGTAGTAACTCCCTACTAGCATTCCTATTCCCCAGAGAACGATATCAATACCGTGGCTTACCCTAATTACTACACTACAACGATTAGGTTCACTGCCTAGGGTGTTATAAAACTTGCTCGAAGAAAAGGAAGTTTCCTTGACCCCGAACGACGCGTGTAGCGTTATCACATGCATAAACCAGTTACGCGTAGAAAGGCATACGCGTAGGTCAAAACCCTTAGGGTTATGACTTACGCGTAAGTTTTCTAACCATGGGATTTACATCAAACAAATTCTGGTAGTTCTAACATGTTGTATGAGCACATAGACCAAGTTATAACATCTAACTCATGGTGAATCAAAAATACCCAAACTTATGAACCTTAAACCCTAATTTCAAATTCTGAATAAATCAGTGTTTCTGGGTAGTTTTAGAGCAAGGATAAAATCAATTCAATATCATATAAGCATAACCCAACAATCTTTTAGACCAAAACACTTCACATTAGGAAAACCCAAATCGACTCATAAACCCTAGTTTTCAAAACTCATCAATTTTAGTTTCGGTGGATTTTGATGGTTAAAATGTTACCCTTGATGTTTAAGAAACGTTTGAGACTAACCATTTTACCCCAATCATACACACAATGATTGTGTGTTCATACGCTATCGTAGAACACATAATCACGCCAGAAACCGTTTTAGCCGTAGGATTTGAATGAAGTTAAAGACCTATGCTTAGAAACATGTTTTACTCAAGAAACAACTTACAAATTGATGATCAAAAGCACGGTTTTGATGAGTGATTATTAGGCGTAGGATCTTTTTGAGGTTAAGAATGCAAATGATGTGAAGAATAAACAAAGGTGGGAGGGTGTTTTATTTAAAAGTGATTTTAACCTTTTGACAGTTTTGGTCCCTCCACCTTTTCCTTTTTCAAACCAAGCCATTTAACTTCCATTATGGTTACCAAACGAAGATTTTAGGAAAGAAACATGACGACACTCCCCCCGACTTGAGAAAATAATGAAAGGTTATTAATTAAAGTCCGAGGAGTGTATTTGAACCAGAAATGTACCACCATTTGTACAGAATCAACCGAGATGTGATAACATGCAAGTACACAGATGTTTTGAAACAGTTAATAGATTATTTTCTCCCCTCAACACTTGATCGGAAAATCTTGAATTTTGAAAGATTAAAGTGTTGACGGAAGAAATGTACTTGCCATGTTGAAAGAAAGATAGATTAGGAGAATATTTTGTTGTTTTATCGGATTTTATATTTTTGTATTTTGTTTTGAAAATTTATTTACAAAAGATGTTTTGGTGTTTGATGTGGTTTTAAGACTGCTTTAAAAGGTCATCCAATTCCTCTTGAGTCAAACACCTCATACCAATTCGGTGGACCAACTCATTAAACCTAGCGGGAGGCAAGGCTTTGGTGAGCGATATGCCAATTGGTATTCAATTACCACAAAGTATAATTCAACGGTACCGCTTGCACGTGGTCCTTGATGAAATGATAGCGTAGATCGATGTGCTTTGATTTGAGTGTCGAATCGAGTTGCACGAGATTGCAATGGCACTCGATTGTCGCAGAGACATCGGATTCTCAAATACGTAACCATAGTCTTTGAGTTGTGTTCTCATCCAAATGACTTGAGCACAACACGCGGACATGGCTACATATTCGCCTTGATTGATGACAATGATGTACAATCCTCGCTTCTTTGATTGCCAAGACACCAGCTTATCACCGAGAAATTGTAGAGCTCTCAAGTACTTTTCCTTGAGTCTAAGCATCCTGCATGGTCAACGTCTAAAAAGCGATTAGTTCAAAACCGTAATCCTTCGGATACCGGATCCCCAAGTTAATGGTTCCTTGATGTATCGGAGGATTCTTTTAGCCTCGAGAGGTGGGTTTGAGTTGGTCGCGATCGATAACGGGAGCATAGATAAACCGCAAAGACTATATCAGTCCGCTAGTTGTTAGATACATGAGGGACCCAATGATACTTGATTTGGTAGGGTCAACCAATTTCCCATGTAAATCAAAGATTCAATTTCTTGGTATGAGCCATTGGTGTAGCATAAGTATCACTGTATTCATTCCAAATTTGTTTAACAATTCAAGGGCATATTTGGATCGACTCAAGAAAATACCACGGGTGATTGATGAACTTGCAATCCTAGAAAGAATGTAAGTTCACCCATCATGGACATTTCAAAATTTTTCTTCATTAGTTTTGCAAAAGCGATTGAAAACTTTTTATGTGTTGACCCAAAATGATGTCATCCACGAATTTGAACAATTAAGATGTGTGCCCGTGATATTGTATAAAAAGAGTTGGGTCAACCGAGCCTTTGGTGAAATTATTGGCAATGAGGAAAGATGATAGCTTATCGTACCATGCCCGAGGGGCTTGTTTGAGACCATAAAGAGCTTTGTTCGGTTTGTAAACATGGTTCGGGAACTCGGGATCAACGAATCAAATGCGGTTGGTCGACATAGACCGTTTCTTTAAGTTGCCCATTGAGAAACGCCGCTTTGACATCCATCCGATAGACCGTCATGTTCATATGAGAAAGAACGCGAAATATCCGAACGACCTCAAGACGAGCAACCGGAGCAAAAGATTCTTCAAAGTCTATTCCTCTTCCCGACGATAACCCTTAGCAACTAGCCGCGACTTGTTTCGGATAACATTCCTTCAAACATCCAATTTGTTTTTCCAAATCCATTTTAAACCAATGACGAGACCCTGTTGGTCTTTCAACCAGCCTCCCATACTTCAAGACGTTTGAATTGGTTGAGTTCTTCCGCATGGATTCAATCCAGTTGTCTTTTGTCATTGCATCCTTAATGGTTTTAGGTTGATTAGCGACGGTGAGTGCATAAATGCAATGTTCACCGCCCGAGTGAAGACGTTGTCTCGTAACGACCGGTTGATTCGGGTTGCCAATAATGTTAGCCGAGGATGGTCTTTTGTCCATCTATGTGTAGAGGGTTGATGTTGGTATACATTGTGCGATTCGAGGATTCAAATGGTTTATTGAAGATTCCGCGACATCCGTGTGCAGCGATCTCATTTGCAAACGGGTTGAAGAACGATTTGGATCAAAATCTGCGGTGGGGTACTTCATTCGAGAATATCATCGGTGGTTCATCATTGTTGGAAGTGGTGTGTTCAAGCTGCTGTGTTGGAGTCAATTGGTGTAGGTGCATCTTCAACGATAGTTGTTGTAGCAGGTGTATCGTATAAGAATATTATCGGGTTGTGCAATGAGACAGGCGGATACACCGAGAGCACGTTCATCAATATCGTCACGCAATGTAGGAGCAAATAACCTTTCCATTTGTTGACGAGTTAGGCGAGGGCTTTCTTCACCGATGATGGGGTTGAGGAAGTTTAAACGGTTGTGACCGGGTTCTAAGTTGTTATACTCGAAGCCATTTCGTGAGTTCATCGAAATGAGCATGAATTGTTTCCATTACCTCCTTAGTTCGACGATTCAGTATTCGAAACCTTTAGAATTGTCACAAGATCCAATAAAGACCCAATATCGCTTTGGCTTTGAGCTTTCCAAAATCATCACGATCATTATTCGGATAGCAAAGGGATCCAAATACATGAAAGTGTTTGAGGTTTGGTTTATAGTTGTGGACAAGCTCGAAAGGTGTTTTGTTGTATGCTTTGTGATCATAGAACGGTTTTGAGTATAGCATGCGAGATACACGCCCATAAGTAATCTGGAAGTTTAGCATTGATTAACATTGTTCTTGCGCTTCCACTAACGCTCGGTTTCGTCTTTCAACAACTCCGTTTTGTTCGGTGTACGTGCAATAGATGTTTGATGTCAATTCCCACTTTCTCATAAAATTCACGAAGGGTTTTGTTAACAAATTCGGTTCCTTTGTCCGTCCGAATAATCCACGGTGTCATGGAGTCGAACCGTATCTTTGTGAGAAAGGTGATGATCATTTGTGAGCTTGGTCTTTGCTACGAAGAAAGTAGACCCAAGTCCATCGTGAGTAGTCATCAACAATTACTAAGATGTAGCGTTTGCCATTGATCGTTTGCACGCGCATCGGGCCACACAAATCCATGTGAAGAAGATGAAGCACATCTTTGAGTCGTGTTCCACCTTTGAAGGAAAATGAGCACGAGTGCTTTTTCCTTGTTCACAGTGAGCAAAGGTGATCTTTTGAGTACCGGAATCGTGGGAGTCCTTCAACTAGTTTGTGTCGAGCAAGGTTGGTGATGGTTTGAAAGTTTAGATGTGAGAGACGACGGTGCCATAGCCGAGATTTTGTAGATGTTGCCTTAGAAAGTAGCGGATGGGAGAGGAAGCAACCATGTCTTGCATAGAGATAGTGTAGAGACTAGAATTACGTGAGCGGACATAAGGTCATTTCCTTGTAGATCACGAATGAAACAAGTTTTCTCCTGAAAGCAACCTCCAAATCTCCATCACAAAATTGACCCATCGAAAGCAGTTGTGACCGAGGCCTTCCACATAGTAAACCCTGCCGATTTTGATGTTCCCATTAACATAATCTCCGTAGCCCATGATGGGCTGAAGTGATCGTTCCCGAATCAGCGGTGCCAATGAACTTTGCAATAAAGTTTGATAACATTTAAGGTTGCACATGTATGTCGGGAACATCCGCTATCAACAATCAGGAGAATGATCAGTATCACCGCATTACACACGGGCGACGGATGGAATAGAAGTAGATGTGGAACCCGAATGTTAGAGGGTTCAAGCGATATGTTAGACATACACATTGAGAATTTTAGGCATCCACTTAAATCCTAGTGTGTTATATATCCATTTCGCCATCTGTAACTACTCTTTGCTTTAGTCTTAGTGAAAGCACTAGGTGGTACTACATTCTTGGGAGGTGAGCGGTAGCTACTTTGTGATAGCAATGGTTGCCTTAGAATCTAAAGAAGGTGGTTTACCAAGCACGGACTTAGAATGATTATTGGGCCTAGAGGTATTACGATTCTTAGGATTCCGTAATCTAGAGATTATAGCTTTAGCAACACATTTGTCATGACAATCGAATTCATACTCTTTCGACAAATAACACAAGGTGCATCGACCGAGTATCAAAAGTACTTAGTGGTTTAGCATTCGTTACATCACTATTTTTATTACATTTGCCAGACGTAACATCTATAGTGGAAGCAACATGATTTTATTCGAGTCCTAGGGTGTTCTTCTACTTTAGCATTCCTTATCGATCTTTTCTTAGGTCGTAACTTCCTATTCTTCGATTGAGTGCTCCTAGGTGTGAAGTGCGGACGTTTGGAAAAGATGCAACTATTCTGTTTCAATAGAGGAAACACATTAGCAACTTGTGATTTGGCGGTGGGAGTTCTTGGTTCACGATTACTAAGTGTATTGGTGCTAATCTCTTAATCACGATGAGGCGGAAGTTGTTCATACTTTCCTAACATTTCCGTAACTTAGAGATGGTGTGAATCGATCTTGATTTTCGAACGAATATTACCCATAAAATTCATGACTTCACTAGTGTGAGCAAGATAGTGATCAAGTTCGTTTGATGCTTCATCTCGAGTCTTTTGAGTAAATCAAATATGACACCATATTCTGTTTAACTTTTAAAAGTTCTTGTTCATATTTTGAGATTTGACTTTTCAAAGATACGTTTGATCATCCAGGTTGCTCAATTTTAGGATCGGAAGATTTTGCACTCAATTGAGCAATTTTCTTTTGAAAACCGAGTTGATGGTTGTGAATATCTTTTCACACCAATGAAGACGACTTTTGCATTGTTAATTTCCGTGTGTAATCGTTTATTTTCACTTTTAAAGACTCGATCGAAGCACATTATCGGTGTTCTCAACGATTACAACAGTTTCAACAATATCGTGAGAGATATGATCGGATGCATATGGCAAACGAATAGAATAGCACAACATTATGGATATCAAGATGATAACATCTTCCAAGAGTCGATCAACATCTTTTCTCAATAGTTTCTTTTGCGTTTGTGTTAGTAATAGATGTTTCATTTTCTCGAAAACGTTTTTCATTACCCCAAGTTCCTTATGAAAATCCTTTTCCCAAGCAATTGCACAACTTTTCAAGTTTTTAACATTAGGTAAAAGATTTTTCGAAAGATGTCTCTTTGTTCTCTCGCCGAGGCGATTGAAAATGTTCAACTTTGATTTCGGATCGATATTCTATCTCATGTTGTAAAATTTTGAGGTCACCATGAAAATGTCAAAATATCGAAGAATTTTTCGATTTTCAGTTGTGAGTTTACTTCGCTAATGGAAGGTAAAGGACCATAAGTTTGTGCAAAGACATTTTGGGATTAACAATAGAAGACTCGGTGTTTTGATGATAACCACAGGTGTGTTTGAAGAATCCGTTGGTGTGACGAAAGTGACCGCGTTTTATAATTAAAAGGTTTGTTGTAAACCACGGTTTTAATTTAGATCGACTCTCGTCTTACGCATCTAATTCCTCTTGACGATGATATTCAACAACACTCATGACAAGATTATCAATTTTGTATTACTTTGGAAACTTCGTGAGTTGGTTTGAATGTTTTTGTGAAAGCTTAGGTTTGTAACCGACTAGATTTTTCCATATCCTTTTGGATTGGGTTTTAAGGTAAACTTTTCAATAGTCATACGGATTCACCATGTTTGTAAACAACAGTTTTAAACTCTTTAAGTTTGTTTTGCAAGCCGAGAATTTCGTCAAGAAGGTCATCTACCCGATTCGTTGAATGCTTTTTGTATCTGGAGAACTGTTTTTGACAATTTAACAACTCACCTTAGCTTTTTGATTTTCCAAGGTGAGGCGTTAATTTACTTTTTATGTTCATGTTTCGAGTTGTTCTAATTCGGACAATAAAGCATTCTTCGAGGCGGCTAGATCACGATCTGTCTCTAAATATTTTTCGTTTTGATGAGATTTTGCAAAAGCGGCTTCAAAACCTTTTTCACGGTTTTCTTGAGTTTTGAAAAATTGAGTTGAATTTGTAAACATTCAAAATCCTTGGTTAAAAAGTGCATTTTACTTTTTAAGGATTGATTTAATGCATAGCATTCCTCCATTTTGATTTTATGGTCTTGAATTAACCGAGCAAAATCCGGATGAGGCACAGATCATCTTGTTCAACGTGAGTCTCACCATGATCATTCTTTAGATCCTCGGCACGACCACGGAGTCAATTTGATTATCAAAGGAGACCATAAGGTCATCTTGATCGTCAAATGTAACTACTGTGGTTAACTTGAAAATTATCGTAAGAAGATGTAGAAGACTCATTTTGAGCAGTCGATCCGTGCGGATTCGAGATATTGGCGGAGATATTAGTTCGATATGATGATGGTTTGTTCGGTGCACGAGACAAGCCATCGAGTGTCATACACCGGGCTTGTATCACTCGTATGCGCACTCATGCATATTAGCCATCAACATAACAATTGCATTCGCCGCAAGTCCTCCATATCATCATCAGTGCAGATCCGCCATAAAGCTCTGTTCTTTGTGCGTAAGAGATCCTGACTTCATCCTTAAGAGCGAGTAAGGCCTCTTTGAAATAAGCACCGCCCTAGTCCTTGGCTTTGGGCGCATTAGCCAGTGTCCCTTCTCATTGCGGTTGTAGCATCTAAGACCATTTAACCGATTTCGAGCATTTCCTGTTCCACCACTTGAGCTCTGTTGTTATTCCTACCCACAACATTAAACCCTTGACCACCGCCCATCGACGACCATAATCACGATTTCGAACTTCAACACGTCCATTGTTCACTGGCTTGAGTCCGTGTGTTAGATGAGGAACGAATCGATTGTTGGATTTGTTGGTGTAACGCCAAAAGCATTAGCAATCATCACAAATCCTTGTTGCAATGCTTGAACGGATCTGTTTCCTCGCCGCTTCACCGACATATGCTTGAGCATTGTTGTCGTATGGAACCAATTGATTTTGTGATTGTGAAGGTGTGTTTGATGCGATTGGTTGAGTTCTTTGGTTGAGAGGATAATTCATTGAGCATACAAGGCAAGTTGTTGATTGTCCGGTTGTGACTGTTTAGCAATTTGAGCACGGAGAATCCTTTCCCGATCAACTTCCTTTTCATGAGGCTTCAAGTAATCGTACAACAATCCATAAGTAGAATGATGCATATTCTTTGCTTGACGGAGAAAAATGACATACTTCTCCCATTCTGGACCAAGACTACTCAGGAACTTAGTATTCACTGCAATTCTTGGCATGATGATGTTGTGTTTATCCAAATCATTGATGATATCTCGAAAATCGATGATGATAGGACTCTAGTGTCTCTCGAGGTTCAATCATGAAGTGTTCATAAGCCAAGTAAATTTTGGATTCCAAATCCTCCCGATTGAGTCTGATCCTTCCATAAGAAGGCGAATATGATCCCACATTTTTGTGCGATCTTTTGAGCATCAACACTACGAAGAATTAGGTTTGGTAATCCTAAGAGGATGTATTCCATTGCAAGTTCATCGACTTCATAGTGTAGAAGTTTCAGGATTTAAATGTGCAACAAGAGCAATGTTGGTTTGTTCATCTCTTGGTGGAACAACAGTTGGATCTCCGGTACAATGACGGTAGGCATCTCAAAAGGACCTTCCAAGATAACCTTCTTTAGAACTTTCCATGTGCTTCTTTAGATCACAAAACCTAAAGAACCTTATCACCCATTGATCGTAGTTTCTGGAGTGAGCATTGGAGGTCTATCAAGTGATCCACTTCATGAATTGATTGTTGGTCGCTTAAAGCTTCACACATCTTTGCAAACCAAGTGGGTTCCTTCATAGTGCTTCGTGATGGATGTTGATTGAAATCGTTTGTGTAGGGTAGCTTGAAGACTTGGTGGTGGTTGAACCATTTGTGGTTGTGGAATTGCACCAAGTTGTGGAGTATGTTGCTGATTAAATTGTTGTTGATAAATGGCTTGTTGTTGATTCCATTGTTGATGTTGTGGAGTTAATTGTTGTTGTTGTTGATGATTATAGGTGTGAGGGAAATAGTTAGAGTATGGTGGTTGAGACATGATGATAAACTTGTGTGATAAAAATGGATCTTTGTAGTCGAATGAACCTTTGTTGATGAAGTATCCTTAGGCGTAGAAAAGACAAGAACCAAGTAGCACTTATGCGTAAAAACACCAAAAGTTACGCGTAACAATGAGGAGTTACACGTAGATTTTAGCTTACGCGTAAGTAGGATAAAAGCACTAAAGTTAGGCGTAGACAAAAGTTAGGCTTAGAAAGTTATGCTAGGATTACCTTATGCGTAGACCATAGTTTACGCGTAAAGTGAATCTTATCGTAGAATTTCTACGCGTAAGCTTATGCTTATCGTAATTTTAGGGTTTTGCCCAAATGATCTTTTACACTTCACGGTGCAAAGATATCCAAATTCGACGATTTTTAGACTTATCCAAGTAAGAAAACACGGAGTAAACCGTAAAATTGAAGATCAAACCAAGGAACAATCTTCTGGCGTAATTTTAGGGTTTTGATACGCCAGGGATTACTCGTAACTTTGATTATGCCCAAATGTGTTTCTAAACCAGTTTTTGTTATGGAATAGCTTCAATAGTACCAAAAGAACACAAAAGTGTGAATTTTGATGTACCAAAGCGACTAAGCAGGTTACGCGTAGAACGACACCCACGAACAAAAACAAGCTTAAAAAGCGTAAATCCGCGTAAAGTTTGAAACTTTTGCCAAAAACAAGTATTTTAACACCTCAAAACATTGAAAGTACAAGAATCTTGGATTAAAAAGTGTAAAAACGAGTTTTAAGATAACCAAAGAATGCGTTATCTCTACGCCGTAAGATCCAAAACCAAACTTCAAAAAACAAACGAGTACACCCAACTATTTGGCGATTGATACCACTGTTAGGTCACTAGTTTTACAACACAAGCTTATAAGAGAAGAGATAAAGGCGTATGAACAAGTATCACACACACACACACACGATCTACTAAAGACGGTTAGGCGTAGAGAGTATGTGAAAAGAAAACTTGAACAACCAACCCTCAAATGAGGGTTTACAAGAGTTTATATAGGCAAGGAGCTAGGGCAACACTCCCTCTCCTTCCCTATTCCTTATTGGGCTTGGATCAAGCTTATGGGCCTTCCACATAAGCTTGACCTTAAACAAACATAAAGGCCATAACAAAGCTACCTATTACATATGAAATATAAATACTTGAAATACTGTTTAGGAGTGATTCCAACAGTTGCCAAAGCATGTAGTAAAATAAGGCTCTGTCATGGACATGTACATCAAGCAATCTTTTGTATAGTACCCTTTGCATAGGCGAAAGTTTTATAGCAATTACAAAAACAGTTTTAGGGGGTAAATCCTTCTTCACAACGTTCATGTCCACTCATTGGACAAATCCATTCAACTGTTCATAGAGGATGTGAGATCTCTGGTTCATAATTTTTACATCATCAGATATAAAATTAGTGTGTTGACCGTTCTCAATAGGGTTTTGGAATCTGCATGACACGAAGAGCATGATTTACTTGAAAGTAGATGTGGCAACATATGCGGGTTGTCTAGCAGGTTAAACTGGGCCGTAAATCGGGTTTAGTTCAACGGGCTTCTATGAAAAATTTGAAGGTGAATGATTCAAGTAACAATTCAGGAAAGGGAAAAAAAAGAAAAAAAAAACATAATAGCAATTTGAAGTTACCTGGACTCCGAAACTCTTGTTCTTTGATTAACGCTGGGAGCGCTATCGAGACTCCAAAAAGCAGATTCTCGTGTTAGGTAAATGAAATGAAGTATGGGCCAAAATAAGTTATGCTTTATCTGAAACTTGTAAATTACTAATGTATTCAGTTAAATTATAAAAACTCTTGCTATGATATTATTGCATTTCTACAAAGTATCAAACTATTGAAAAAACGCTCCCGCCTTTGAGCTACTGACCCAACAAGCCTATATATGACCCACTTTATTTTTTAGCATGTTGGAGGTTTCGTACAACGCAGATCAGTTCATTTGAAAGTGAATGACTCACTTGTTGTGTCACCTTTTGAGAAACCATTTAGACCAATCGAATACTCTCTTTTCTCTAAAAGATGAAAGGCATGAAACATGCCTTAAATACACCCCAAAATAGCCTATATATGATCCACTTTACTTTTTAGCAATGTTTACTAAATTTTACAGGGTTGTTGGAGGTTTCGTACAACGAATATCAGTTCATTTGAAAGTGAATGACTTACTTGTTGTGTCACTTTTTCAGCAACCATTCAAATAATAACATCCAGTATTACCTAATGTAACAGTAATTTAAAATAAAGTAAGTATATGAAACTTCTACTCACATGTTGAGCATCAACAGGTTGCTATCCTGCAGCGTATACCACATAACTTTCTTCAATCTTCAAAAAATGGGGCCAAATACACGAAACTAATATCCTGAATCCCTAGCCTGATAATACCCTATTAGTTTACGGACAAGTGGAACCAATGCAGCTAATGCAATTTGAAGCTGGTCTGAGCTATTCAAACGAACACTAACTTGTCCCGGCCACTTGTAATTTAAATTCACACGGCCGATTAGGTTTGTAGTTCGACCAATAGGAATCTGGGACTGAGCATTCCACCAAAGTGCAAGATCTCCATGCCAATCCATAGCCGCAGTCCAATGGTTGAAAAAATTGACCCACAGGAAAATCCTTATCTGTTAACGTAGCCTCCAAGCTGCCTCCATAAGCCACATCACCACGACCAATAACCGCCCCTCCTGCTACCACCAACTCTCCTCGTTTATTAATCATTAGCTTGTCCTCGTGAATAGAAGGTTGCTTCACAAAATATTCCAGCTATCGAGTTCTTTAACTGAAGTATAAGATATAGTAAAATGTAAGATTGCATTTTAGTGAAATAAATCCGAACGCTCCAAAAATCATACTAAATATAAGTAATCAAATGGTGAAAATCAAATGCTGTAAAGAATGTGTATTAATGTATGTTACCAATGGTTGTTAATGGATCATTGTGGGGTTAGGATTCCGGGCATGGGTTTCATGTGACATGCCAATGAGATACTATTGAGGTGCTTGAAAATGGATCCTCCCGCCATAATAAGGCGAGTGAGCAACGAGTCCCAATATTTCTCAAGGTGTTCATGGTCATTTGAATAAGAAGCCCGAGGATATTGGTCTTGGATCAAGGTCATATGTTTGGTTATGCAACTGATGAAACAACTGAACTTATGCCTCTTAGTCATGTTCATGCCACCAAGCTTGGTGCTCGTTTGACTAAGGTGCATAAAGATGGTACTTGTGCTTGGTTTAGGCCTGATGGAAAGACGCAAGTGACGGTTGAGTATCTTAATTTTGTGGTAAAATAAAGTAGGAATAGAAACCTGATGTATCACCATAGTATGAAATACATAGTTTTTTTAGATATGAAAAACTAATGTACTTTTTGGTCACTGTAGTTTGTTTACACATCTGAAGCTCTTAAAAGGTAACTTCATGTCTCGTTTAATGATTCAAACATGACACATAGTCATCTTTTATGATCGGATGGGACATAAAATGACCTATTTACAAAAAAGATCAGTGACTAAAACATGATGAACGAAAAAATGTGTTCTGTAGGATGTCAAGAACAGAAGAAGAAGAATGGCGTGGCACACGAGCAAAGTGACTTTTGTGATCCTTACTATTCGCAGCAGAAGCAACAATTGATCTAAGGCATATTGTCTTGAGTGCGTCAAATTCTTGGTCCTGGTGAGCAAAGCTGACAACATCAAGAGCTATATCTGCTGCCTTATAATGTTCTCCAATCTCTAGAACGGACTTGGTCAAGTATCCATGACAAGGCCTAGAAAATATATTATTGATTTAAAGGTGATGAAATTGATTAATATATTTAAGATTATAAAAGTAAGTAGGTGTGTACATACCCTGCAACAAACATAAGCATCCTTCTCTTGGTGCCTTCGGGAAGAGTGGCAAAGCCAAGCCCATCATAGGAGAGGCACTCAAGTATGTCATACTCACCGCCCCATGGCGGTCGCATCCTCATTCGATTTGTCCTGTGACCACCTCACTTACTTACCATGCTTATACACTCTATACGATCAATCATTCCTTTCTTCTCATCGGTGAAACATGACCATATTCACTAACCAAGACAATCGCCTCTTTCTTCATTTCGATGTGTAAATTTATACTTTAAAGGTTTGGCCATTCACATAGTGCCAAACACTACCGATTAACAATATTGTTTTCATAAATCGCTCATATGAACTCAATCATATTGTGATAAAGTGTACAACCCCGGTCTAAACTTTACATCTAACGAGATGTTGAGCTTGACCAAAATTTGATATTCGTTAGCGGTATACTTGCATAACTCTGTCATTAGTTGTGATCAATCTCCTCGATTCACTATCGGTCAAATACCGTAAATCGAAAGCTAACTCATAGTCATCATTGTGTCCTACAACTCTGCATCAAAGTTTTATGATAGAGTTTGACCATATGGTACACTATGTAGATCCTTTTGCTTTCCGGTTCCAAATTTAGCGATCATTATTCAAAGCCATCTTGTCTTCACTTGTTCTCGATTCTGATCTGAAGTTGACTCTTCTTTTCAACGACATTACTGTTTCAATCTTGACAAATTTTAGCCTTTTGAAGTTACCATTTGTTTGGTTATCATATTCCCTTGAATAATCATGAGTCTACTATTTATTATGTTTCACTAATTCCTGTTAATACTTCTCAACATACCACCTATTTCCGATTCGGTTTGACTACAAAATCATCGTGAAGTTGTCAACATAAAATATGGCCCTTCACTTATCTATTAAGCTTTGCATTCTGTTTTATCATACATAAATGCATCCCTATCTTGCACCGTGGAGAGATCGGACACTCTTTCCTTCTTGGTTTCGTTCATTGCCCTAACGGTGGCGGATCATCTTGATGAAATGTTAAGTATTTACTACATTTCAATTGAAGTCCCTACTATTTCTATCCATCCGAGACCGGATAGTTGCAAAGAAAATTAGCATCCACTCTCTTTATGTCATCCCTTTACTTCAATCTGTATCCACATGCTAAATAGGTCATTAAGCGAGTTTGGTGGCACGTAAAGAAAACCGAATGCATCAAACGCTTTTGATGTTTCATTACATTTATCTTAAAAATATAAAATACTGAGAAGAAGCGGAAGACCTTTGAGACTTGCGAGTAAAACTCTAATTAAAAGAATGAAAACTAAAGAAACACGAAAGCGAAAAGTAATGAAAAGCGAAATCGTTAATTAAAAATGATATAAACTCCCAACACCAATTCGATATTTAAAGACCAATTTACAAGTTGATATTGATTGTTTGTCTTCGTTTCAGTAAATTCACAAAATCGAGAACCAATTCGATATTTAAAAGACCGACTTGAGAAGCGGATGGGACTAACCGACCTCGCATTGTATGATTCTTGAGCAAAGGATGCACAATCAACTCAGGACTGTAGCTTTTTATAACTGGAGCAACATCTTTAGTACAAATAACATATGATAAATCTGCACCATAAGCAGACATGGGGATAAAAACACATTCTCAAATGAATTCAAAAGGTAAGTACAACTAAAATAAAAAGTAATGATATCTGGAGATACTAACGATTTTGAGAGGAGAAATAAATTGTTATCTCATTATATTTAAATCTTACCTTCTATATATTCCTTAATTAAATACAAACTAAATTGTTATCTCATTATGTGAATGCTTTACAGTCTCAAGAATAACATTAGCTGTATCATCCATTGAAATGGGTTCTTCACTATTCACCTTTTTAGAATATCAGTTGCAGTTTGAATAAACAACTCTACATGAAGGAACCCTGGTAGACTATTGAGCTAGATGATTTTATTTTCTTGAGGTTCAATGTACGCACATGGTGGAGTTACGTCGACACCTCTTAGCAATGTGTCACCTATAAACCTATTAGCGCATTTTGTCTTAAATGACAACTTTTGTTTTATGCACATTGTGTTTCGATGTAACTTCGGTCCCTACCTCACACACAAAAATCGTCTATGGGCTCTATAACACCGCTTGGCTACTTGTATAAACAATAATCGAATATAGCTCATGCGTGTGATTACCATAGCCATTAGATAAATTGTAAAATACGATGTTCTACGCATCTCATCATATGCCACATGACTTTCTTTGGCACGAGGAGCATTAAAGCGGGCTGTTATATCAAAGCACATAAATTAATAAAAAGGATATGGAACTAAAAGGGTATGTGTTAATTACATCAAAAGTAAGAACTTTGTATTTTGTGTAGTAAATCGTATTTTCACCCATTAAAACCCTCAATTTCTAAAACATTTGGTGAAATAAGCAAATCTTGCCTTGAAAGATCTTTTACGGACATTAAAAAGCGGTGTTGACGAGGTTACGATGTGGGTGAGAGTTTATATGAACACGCATCGAGAATCATGTTTTGCATCGGCATAGCCAAAATATAAAAGAAATTATACATTACGTTTGACATTCATTAGCACGCAACTCATTAGTATAGACATGGGCGGGCGAAACTTAAGGCAATGGATTTTGAAAGATGATACCAACAGAAAGCGATAAAAAATATCATACACATCGGTACTCATTCAATTAACTATATATGCGTCTCTTACTAGCGAGCACAAGAAGAAATGAACCATCGGTGACGGGATAATCTTCTAAAGAAGGATGGCAATGTCTCGTCATGGAAAGATGGTGCTTGTGAGACGAACATAGATGCACATGCTAAATCATTAAGCGCAATCATTAATAACCTTTTATTTAATAGATAACGTAGCAACACATATTTCCGACCTTAGTTTCCTCTACCACTTTTGATTCCACTTTTGTAAGGACATCTTGACAAACATAATATGTCCTCTCACTTCCTTTTGTTTTACTTTGTGGTTTCTTCACGTATATGCGCACGTTCTATCCGAACTAAGTGAAGCGACATACTTGTTTAAGGGATCCCGCTACCCCCGAACATAATGAAAATGCCCATCTAAGATCGATGGGCGGACCACGAAGAAAAACAAAGATAATCGAGACGATCATCTAGAGTTGCATATTAATAATTGATATCATCTTGGCTCTCGTCGTTTTGCTTACCTTTATTGGCGTCCCATATGATGCACGAGTTATCGGCCGATCCGAGATGAGAAAAGCACCATCGTGACGACTCCAAGTCCAATACATCCTTTCGGTGAAACACATCAATTAAGAAAGGCGCCCAATAAGTAGTAAGATTTTATAATGCGTATACAACCGGCGTTGTATAAGAATAAGACACGGCATTTGCATCTCATAATGGAAACGACGAATCATAGTATTACTAAAGGGTCAGAGAAACAAAAGTAAGTTTTTGATACACTTTTTTAGTCTCGTGCGATGTAACAGAACTATTTAAAAATCTCACTTACAATATTAATCCATCATGAGATTCAATGAAACACTACAATCATATCCATGGTGACTAAACTAATGACTTGAAAGAGATAACGAACATTCTTTGCAAAAGTGACCAAGACATGTAGTATGTGAATATGATGAAATTAAGTAAATTAGAGATGAGTGAACCATACCGAATGAAGCTAATGATCCCGGTCACTAAAAGTCACGATGATGGATGGCAATCTTAGAAAGCGCATGCATCGGGGATGTAAACTCTTTGATGATCCACCTTGATGTACTTCCACCAACTCCCACCTTGATAACAATGTGTAAGTTGATCATACCACCCCTAAAAGCCGCTTAACCTATGCAAAATATGTGTTTAGTTAAAGTAATAACATGCGAGATGCGTATATATACCAAACAACACAATTATATCATAGCGATAACAAAGGAAAAGCAATCATAAAAGTGTGTGACATGGTATATACTTGATAATATATCTCTTTGTTAGGGAACTGACCTAAAGAACACGACATGCGCCAACATCCAAGGCTACCAATGCAAGATCCGGGTGACAATGAATTATATTAGGGTTTTGAAAAAAATGCAGGGTATGAATGATATTATCGTGAATGAATAAATGTGGGATTGTATTTCCTAGATTATTACCTAACATGTAGGGATTACTATAGGATTCCAATAAAATTATAGCCATTTATAGATTATAATATGCAACATAATTATCAAAATAACTTGTTGCCTAAGTGGTAAACACACAAGTTATTTATCAAAACAACCAATGTTCAATCCTTGCAAGGCACCTTTTTTATAAACAATTTTCAAAAATGTTTAATAAAAATCCGAAAATTACCAAAAAAATTAATAAAAAATCCGAAATTTAAAAAATATTAAAAATTTATATAATTTATACATTAAATCCGAAAGTTATATACTATTGCTTAGGTGGATTAATAAATTGCTTAGTTGGACAACAAATGCTTATGTGGCATGAAATTGGATTATATGGCATTGAGGTGGCATTGAGGTGGCATTGATGTGTCATTGAGGTGGCATTCTCCTGTTATATATAATATAGAGATATATAACAATTTATTTACAAAATAAATTTAAAACATCGGGTAAACTAATAATATAATTTTTATAGTCTTAAAATGAGTATAAAAATATATTAGGATAATTTTTGGAAGTGTCGGATCAAATATTCAAAATAAATGATTATGCGACAGCGTTTATTTAATAGGAAAATATACGTTAATGAAATATGCAAACCTATGCATGAACTAATATGATGATGATGTTACGGATGATATGTAGACTAACTCTAGTCTATATGAAGTGATCTCAATAATGATCCATGAATATGCAGCTTAACCCTCACGGTTACGCGAATTAGATACTCGTAAACCTAGTTTACGAAAAATGATGAATATAAGTTTTTCTCCGGGAATGAATAGTATTTTGTTGTTAGGAATTGGAAATTCCAGGTTATTAAAGTGTCGGTCACCTCAAGTATATGTAATCGTTAGAAAGCTCGTGAGTCGTAGTAAATTTAATGTTAGGTAGTATTTAGTTAAGTAACACTGCGTGGAGGACGGATGGGTCGTTACCATTGTATGCCCGATCCACAACCCGTAGGTGGCGTTTATGTGATAAGGTTTTAAAATGTACCTTTTGAGGGTCGTTTAAGCCCTTATTTGATCACTTTTGTATCCGTTATTACTTAATATCGTTCCTTTTCACTTTTAGGTATCTTGAAGGCAAAATCTTTGGAATGACACTTATTCGGACGAAAAAGCGCGAATATCTGAAGAAAATGGCCAAAGTCAAGAATCGAGACACTCTTGACTTTGTTGTGGGTGCTGGGCCCGAAGGGGCGGCGTCGGTGTTATCTGCGACGCCGTCGCATCACTTTGTGACTCGGTAGCCAAATTGCTTATTTACAAGTGGCGGTGTCGGGTTTTAAAAGTAGGTCGTCGCATGACTCGGGCGGCCTAGATTTGATCGACGACGTCGAGGCGAAGGGACGGCGTCACAAGCATAAGGTGGCGCCGTCGCAAGACTAACGTGGCCAAGGCGAAACCCTAATAACGGCGACCGGCGGCGTCACAAATCAAAGGGTGACGCCGTCGCATATGTAATCTTATATATAGAATCCGAATTTTTAGTTTTCAGTGTGTAGTCTTTTGGAGTAAAAACCTAAACCGAACCAAGGTTGTCTTGTACAGTATTTTAGGGTTCCAAACCCTATCTTACATCAAGATAAGTGTTTTACTTCATTAATTTAATTATGTCTTCAATTACTTGTGTGTATGCTTGCATGTTCCCCATGTCCGGCTAATTTACTTGTGTGTTTGCTTAGGGAATATGAAACTTAATTATTGAATATTGATTGGTTGTCTCTTATCTTAATTGTTAATGATCTAGTAATGCGATAGGTCATCCGTTGTGTAGTTAATGCTTGATTAATCTTTGTGAACCTTAGTTTATAATACCTAGAGTTGTTGTAGGCTAAACCATCCGAAGAGTACCTTAGAGTTAAAGTTTATAAATCCTAGAGATTTGTAGGCGATACCCTTTGGTAGTTTCAAAGAGTTAGGGATAAACGCATACCCTACGACCTTAGACACTGCGCGATTAAGAATAAGGGCGTGACAATTCAACCATCAATAGGAGATAATTAAGGAGTAATAAAACCTAAGTAAACACATCTTTAAATCATCATACGAGCACACAATAATTAGACATAGACTACATACACCACTAGATTAGATAATTAGATAAGTAGAGTAATCGGTAGAAATACCAACCCCAAATCCAAACCCGAGATTCGTACCTTTCCATTTCCTAAAAAACATAAAAGATAAAAATAATCTTCCTCAACCCCAACCTTAGCGTAGTAACTTCTCACTAGCATTCCTATTCCCCAGAGAGCGATATCAATTCCGTGGCTTACCCTAATACTACACTACAACGATTAGGTTCTTTGCCTAGGGTGTTGAAAAACTTGCTCGACGAAAGGAAGTTCCTTTGACCCCGAGCAGCGCGTGTAGCGTTATCAAGTTTTGGCGCATTGCGGGAATAGAATAGCTAGTTAGAGTCCACCTCGTTTAGGTTTCCTTGCTTGATTCCTATCAAGTAAGCATTTTTCTCATTTTAGCTTCCTTGTAGTCTATCCCCTTCTTTGTGTTTGTGTTCGTAAAACCCTTTTCATTTGTCGCTATGGCAAGTGAAGTTGCATTTGAATCATTAACAAATGAGGAACAATTGAATTTCATGATTGGATTGCTTTTATTGTTCTAATGAATTTGTGAGTGATCTTAGAGATATCCAAAGGAGGCGGGTGTAAGGTTGGATGGATTTGATAAATTTTGTGCTTGTGTGGCTTCTATTCAACGATCATTGTTAGAATCAACTCCTTTTAGTGAGACCCTCGGAAATTTTTGAGAAAAGCCTCCTAAGCATAAACCATCGGTTGTCACAACTTGAGGAAATGGATAAGGAGGATTTATCCAACCTTAGGCATCATGATCAAAAAGACCTAGTTTTTAAGAACATGGAACCTAAACCCGAACAAGATTGTGAGATGGTTATAGTTGAATTGCCTAGTTGCATGCGTGGGATAGATTTCAAAACATATGACACGCGTGAGGAATCCTTTAGGCAAATAGAACATAGTGATCAAATTTTTGAGAATGATTCTTATGAATCGGACCAAGAATTTGAAATGGCTAAAGAAGGATTTGAGATACTTAGGAGTGTATTTGGGTTAGATCATACTAAAACACATGATGAACTTTTAGGAGATCTAGATATAATGGAGAATGAGGTGGAAACTCCAAGCCCACAAGCCCTACCATCACTTGAGGAACACACATCGCCTATAACTTACCGGAAGAAGTAGAAGAGACTATAGGAACCCGATTGATATAGAACCTTTGGACCAAACGCCACTAGAGAATGTAGGTTTAGATGCTTGTTGTCATGACCTCTCTCTTAGTCCTAGGGAAGTTCCTAATTTTGATGAAGCGGAGCCTCAACCAAAAACCTTACCCAATTTTCCGTCTTTAGATGTGAATCTTGGAATTGAATTAGGCCCCAATCCACCCATCAAAATAAATAATCCGGGTAGTTGCTTGATAAAGGTGGTAGACTCTAGGCCATGTAGAGTGGAAGCTAATATAGGAGTAACCCATGACCTTACACACTTATATCACCCATTCATGGTTGATAACAAGAAACATTATGGGTTTAAACCGGGTTTATTAGGTCAAGATGGATCCTTAACTAAGAATCTTTTGAAGTTGATAGAAGATGATCCATTTTTAAGAGAGAGATTTGATTCACCGCTACACCAATAGACTTAGGTAAGGTTATAATGAATGGAGCACACTCCTTTGAGCATATAAATCACCCATCACCCTCTCCTCACGTAGCAAATTTCCACCCTAAGGGTGTGTATCGCTACTATCACCCGCACTTAAGCTTAAGTGTAGGAAAACCTCCCTTTATCCGTTAAATAAGGGTAGAGTCAAGCTCGTGACTCGAACAAAACAAGCGCTTCTTGGGAGGCAACCCATGTGTATTTGTTTTCATTTTATTTGTGTGTCGTATATCTTTTATTGATTGTTTATTCTCATGTTTGAATTTGTAAAATGCTTTATTTTGTCTTTAACCTCGTCTTAATTACATATAAAGGTATTTTACATAAGGGATAAGTGTAGGGAGGATTACACGTTTTCAAAAAAGCGTGAACATGAGAATTACAATTAATTAAAAGATATACATGTGTGTTTGTTCGAGTCAAATGCTTGTATCGAGTCATAATGGATGTTTTGCGAGAAATTTTCCGATTCTAAAGATGTAAATTTTCCGAATTTTTCGAGAAAATCGCGAGACCGGTTTTGTCGGGATAACTTTGGCGTCGAGATCGCAACTGACGGCGTCGGGAAGGAGCAAAACAACTTATTACTTTTCTCGTTTTACGAGCTACTTATAATTTTTGGAATTTTCGGTCTTAATTTTCCGAAAATGCATAAACATCCATTCCACAAGCATTATATCCTAGTTTAGTAGAGGAATATATATATTATTACCGCCGATTTTACGTGAAGGTTTCGTTTGTTTTCTTCAAGTGTGCAGGTTTAATTTATCAAGAAGAAGATACATAAGATGAGAAGGAGCTTTTCACGCAAACGTTCTTCTTGAAGAAAGATGTAACCACCACTTTACACGGATCCTACCGAGCTAATCAGGGGAGTACTAGTTTCTTTCATCTTTTATTACCTTCCATTATCATAACTTTGATACTTTCGGGGAACATTGGGGACAATGTTCAGTTTAAGTGTAGGGAGGGAAAATAAAACGGGAACTTTGAAACTATGCTTATCCTTGATTATTTGCTTTGTCCAATTGCATTTGTGTAATAAACCATGAGAAAATGTCGGTTAGGGTAATTTTGGCACCAAATTTAAAATTTTTCATGACATATAGGAGTGGGCCATTAGTCTTAATAAAGCGTCTCATGGATAGGAAGTTATATGACTAGCACAAAACCCTTTACCACTTAAATTCCACCCAAAATGTGAGGATCGCCCTTAGATTAGTAGGAATTAAAGCATTCATCTTTAATGCTTAGTGTGTGAACCGGTAGTATAATAGATTCTAGAACTTGTTTTGTGATGCATTCCGAGATCGCTAGTAAGACTACACTTGTGTAGTTAGGAATAACTAAATGATAAGAGGCATTAGGATAACCCTTGTTTGATACCGTAATATAATTACTTCTTCCACATCGGTTGAGTAATTCCCCACACCTTTGCGTTGTACTCATCTTTAGTACACGATACCCTAGTTAACCCCTCGAGCCTATCCTTTTCGCGGTTCTCGTGATGTTTCGGTTTTCGGAATATCAATGAAAGCATTGTTTACACCCCACCCCAAATGTACACCCAAATCGCCTTAGCCTACCTTGTATGCACTCACTTTTAGTGCATTATTGTTATCACCCTAAAACCCTTAGTTCAATTATCTAGTTGCTTGCATAAGTTGCTAAGTCGAGTCATATCCTTTGTATACGTTTTGGGACGATTGGGACTCATGGGAAAAGTTAAAGTTTATGAAATGACGGAAGGGCGTTAAATTCAAATTCCCTTTATTTGCGTAATAATGTACTCCAAGTGTTTTGATCTTTTCAATTCGGGTCAAATTAGTGTTAGAGTAATAAAAACTCAAGTGTAGGGATGTGCCTATAAATCCCTATCATTTTGATGTTATCGTAGAGGATGGTAGAGTAAAAGTGTATGAAAAAAAAGAAAAAAAAAAAAAAAAAAAAAAAAAAAAAAAGTGAAAAAAAAAAAAAAAAAAAAAAAATACGGGCTACCATCCTACATCTATCTTTAATTTATGTTTGTTTGTTTCAGTTATCTAGAGTCTAGAGTGTCGAGTCTTGGCTTAGCAGCGCCATTCTTCGCATGCTTGTAACATAAAGATTTTGACTTGCCACCACTAAATAGCCTATCCCACCAAACCCTTTGTTTCCCTACAGTAAGCCTAACATTACAACCCTTTAAAGACCTCTTTGATAGTCTTTCCTAGGTGCTTACGCCAAAGCGATGGAGGTTTGATCTAGTCTCAAGCCTATGGTAATCTATGTACTAGGACCGGTTAATGAGTGTTTATCTTCCATTTCCAACTTGTTATATTTCATATACACGAGAGATGTGAGTATCCAAACACCCCATGTGAGGTGCTAGTATGTAATTTCCGTGCTTGTTATGACTTTTTGGGGCTTATATGTGTTGTGGATTGTTCTAAACCAATGCTTCATGACCCCAACTTATAAATTAATTGGCTAAAAGCACATTTGCTTGAGGACAAGCAAATACCAAGTGTAGGGATATTTGATAAGGTTTTAAAATGTACCTTTTGAGGGTCGTTTAAGCCCTTATTTGATCACTTTTGTATCCGTTATTACTTAATATCGTTCCTTTTCACTTTTAGGTATCTTGAAGGCAAAATCTTTGGAATGACACTTATTCGGACGAAAAGCGCGAATATCTGAAGAAAATGGCCAAAGTCAAGAATCGAGACACTCAGTGCTTTGGGCCGAAGGGGCGGCGTCGGTGTTATCTGCGACGCCGTCGCATCACTTTTGTGACGGCTTAGTAGCCAAATTGCTTATTTACAAGTGGCGGTGTCGGGTTTTAAAAGAGTAGGTCGTCATGACTCGGGCGGCCTAGATTTGATCGAACGACGTCGAGGCGAAGGGACGGCGTCACAAGCATAAGGTGGCGTCGTCGCAAGACTAACGTGGCCAAGGCGAAACCCTAATAACGGCGACCGGCGGCGTCACAAATCAAAGGTGGCGCCGTCGCATATGTAATCTTATATATAGAATCCGAATTTTTTAGTTTTCGGTGTGTAGTCTTTTGGAGTAAAAACCTAAACCGAACCAAGGCTGTCTTGTACAGTATTTTAGGGTTCCAAACCCTATCTTACATCAAGATAAGTGTTTTACTTCATTAATTTAATTATGTCTTCAATTACTTGTGTGTATGCTTGCATGTTCCCCATGTCAGGCTAATTTACTTGTGTGTTTGCTTAGGGAATATGAAACTTAATTATTGAATATTGATTGGTTGTCTCTTATCTTAATTGTTAATGATCTAGTAATGCGATAGGTCATCCGTTGTGTAGTTAATGCTTGATTAATCTTTGTGAACCTTAGTTTATAATACCTAGAGTTGTTGTAGGCTAAACCATCCGAAGAGTACCTTAGAGTTAAAGTTTATAAATCCTAGAGATTTTGTAGGCGATACCCTTTGGTAGTTTCAAAGAGTTAGGGATAAACGCATACCCTACGACCTTAGACACACAACGCGATTAAGAATAAGGGCGTGATAATTCAACCATCAATAGGAGATAATTAAGGAGTAATAAAACCTAAGTAAACACATCTTTAAATCATCATACGAGCACACAATATTTAGACATAGACTACATACACCACTAGATTAGATAATTAGATAAGTAGAGTAATCGGTGAAATACCAACCCCAAATCCAAACCCGAGATTCGTACCTTTCCATTTCCTAAAAAAACATAAAAGATAAAAATAATCTTCCTCAACCCCAACCTTAGCGTAGTAACTTCTCACTAGCATTCCTATTCCCCAGAGAGCGATATCAATTCCGTGGCTTACCCTAATACTACACTACAACGATTAGGTTCACTTGCCTAGGGTGTTGAAAAACTTGCTCGACGAAAGGAAGTTCCTTTGACCCCGAGCGGCGTGTAGCGTTATCACGATCTCGATATCGGGGCTTCAAACATTATACTTGTGGTCTTCCAAAAGATATCTACAAGCTTATCAATCACAACACCGAAGCCAAGGCGGTTTGGGATAATGTCAAGATGCTTCTCTTGGGTTCGAATTGACTAAGGAAGACAGAGAATCACAAGCGTATGATGAATTTGAGCACTTTAAGATAATACAAGGGAAACTGTCAATGAATATTATGTGAGGTTCCACAAGCTTGTGAATGACATGAGGAATATCAAAATGACTATGCCAAATATTCAGCTAAACTCAAAGTTTGTGAACAACATGAATCCCGAATGGCACAAATTCGTCACTTCAGTCAAGTTAACTAAGGGTTTGAGGAACACTAATTATGAGCAATTATATGCATTCCTCCTTCAGAATGAGAGACATGCTATGTTTGAACGAATGGTTCTTGAACAGTTCAAATCTAAACAGGGAGAAACAAGCTCGTCAAATGATTCAACATCCTTTTACACCAATGTTGGAATTACCACAAAAGCTTCTCAAGTAATACCCATGGGAAATGGTAATCACAAACTCATTCCTGATCCGAGGTTCAAGCCACCTGATGCTGATGCAGTCATGGAACATTTCATCAATCAACTGGCTCTTATGGTTAAGCAAAACTTGACCCTCACTCTACACACCAATGTGATCTACACACAAACAATGAAATCGAGCGCATCCAATCTACACAATCATGCTCTTGTCGAGATAGAAATATTATGGTGCAACCGAGTTCAAGGTATGCAATATGAACAAGGAAAAAGTGGAGTAGGTGGAGGTTATGTGGCTAATCGTAATCGTGGAAGGAATGTAAATCAAGGACAAGCAAATCCTATCAAGTGCTACAAGCGTGGTAGTGATGGACACATTGCAAGGCGCACATCTCCAAACGCCTCAAAATGCGAGTATTTCGGGGACAAGATCTTTGGTGTAAGCTCGGAGACGGTGGTGCGGTTGTGGATGAAGAAGAGTTGTTGTTTCTTCGAGGAAATGCCAAAACCTATGATCTTGATGTGGATGAGCGACCAATCAGAAATAGGTCACAATCATCAAAATGCCTTTCAAGTAGCTGACTGTGATGCATTTGACTCTAATGTCGATGATGAACCTACTGCCCAAACAATCCTCATGGCTAGCATTTCACCAATGGTCTCTCCAAAGGTCTCGTCACCACAACAACCTGGTCCATCCAAAGATTCAATCATTTCAATGGTATTAAAACTATACGATGATGTTGATGACCAAAAGATACATAACGAAGTACAATCTCTTGAAACTTATGAATCAGATATTGATAATGAGGGTAATAGTAATATTGTCCCATATGATCAATATGTGACACAAAGTGAAAGTGAGATTGTACCAAGTGATGCATCTTCTGCAGTCAATGATGACTATGTTTTTGATGAATATATGACATGTGCTCGATGATTCTGTTATCTCGAAGGCGAATGCCTATAAAGAACAAGTTGCTATTTATGAACAACGTGCTAAGTTTGAGTTAACTACCCGTGAGCGTGAAATGGATGACCAAATGCGTATAATTATTAGAAAAGTAATTTTAAAGAAGAAGTGTTAAAACAAGAGTTAAACTCCTTACAAGAAAAGCTTTCTAAAGCATAAGCAAAAGCAAGAGCTTTAAGATCTTGTTAAAGTACTTAAACAAGAATTTAATGCTAAGGAATCAAAACTTTTGAATGACTTTTCTAATCTAAATACTTTGAAAAACAAGCTTGAAAATAAATTGTACGTACAAGGAATACCATTCAGATTGCTCACATGATCACTAAACATAGAGTCTTGATAAGCATAGCATTCCCTTGTAAAGGAACCCATCTCTGAATATGGTAAGGTGGCTAGAAAAGCTCGGAAGGTAATATATATGATGGCAATGAAATCCTTAAGCCTGGCAGAAACCTAGTTGCACTGAGTGCCTTGAGGAAGATATGCAATTAGAAGAGGTCGATAGGGCGAAAATGGATAAGAAGCTAAGAGATCCTGAGTGTCAAAAGAAAAACATAACGGTCAAACCCCATGATTACACTAAGGAAAATTGGATCTCCCTGAACATGTTTAAGCCTCAAACTCAATTGACCCCTGAACAAATTTTTTGGAAGAAAGATATGGATAAGCAAAAAGAAAATGTACTTGTTGAAACAAACACTCCCCTTAGGAAAGTGCGTGCAGCTACTGTGTATCCTCCAACTATACCAATGCATTAAGTTCATAGAACTATTGCCACCAATAGCAAGACCTTAATCAGCCTGTATGTTGTTTATCAACTATTCATTGATTTTGAGAAGACATGTAAGAAGAGAATCACACCTCACGGGGATAAGCGAAGGGAAAGGGTTTTGAGAAAACTAAAGAATGCTATTTAAGCGAGGTCATGCCTTTCTTTAAACAATTAAAGGTCAATTTGAAAGTCTTCAAAGGGGATAAACTCGGATATTAAAGAAATGGAAAAGGAATTTGATGCAATGATTGTTTAAGTCAATGATTATGAACGAGAACTCAAATATAATGAAATTGAAAGGAAGAATTTGCATATCCTTAATGAGAACTTAGTATCAAGTTGTGTGGCTCAAGATGTGTTTTATAATTTTACTAAGCATTCTATTACTGCTTCTTAATTTCATGAATTAAGTGTTGCTTTGAAAGTTTCCCATGATCGTGTCATTGAGCTTGAAAACAAAAACTCAGAACTAAATGAGAAAATTGATCAGGATAATTTGGTAAAACACTTTTCTAAGCTAGAACTTGAACATTTTGATTTGCAACTAAAATATCAACATCTCAAAGAAAATGTCAAAACCTCAAACATCAAGACATCCTCAAATCTTCCAGAGTTTGATGCACTTTTTGAAATAAACAAACATGACGAATAGATTCAAGCTCAACGTAACACGATCGAAAGTTGAAAGCCTAAATTTCACAATTAAAGGGAGAAAAGAACAATGTGGTGGCTCCCAAATGCCTCCTCTTTTAGATTCTCGGTGTTCTCAAACTTTTTATCTTCAAAACTTTGTTAATGTATTAAAAGGAAAATGAGAGTTTTCTAGAAGAAAATGAAAAGGTTAAGCGACACTTTAAAGAGTTATATGATTCAATGAAAGTCACTCGTGACAAGAACAACGAAAATAACGTCTTCACAAAAGGAAATTGAGAATCGAGAGTCGGTAAAAGGAAAATGCCACTTGTCTTTAATGAGAATGTTACATCAAAGTCATCTTCGGACTCTAAATATAATGTGAATGTTAAATACATTCCTCCTCATCTTAGAAATAACGAACTTGTGTTTCATAACTATTTCGCTCACGTTAAGGATAGTCTAGAATGTCTCCATGAGATTGTAGAAGAGGATTTCATAAATAAGCTACTTGATAGTGAAATTAGGTTTGCTTGCATTCAGGCCAAACGATCTCAAGAGCTGTTAGAATGTTTAAGAGCAACATGTCCTAAATCCTTATGTGAGAAAGATAAAGCTGTGATGCCTTGTTCTATGCCTAGTGCCAAGTATGCAACCCATTCCATGCCCAGTGTTAAGAAAGTGAACTCTAAAGTGCCTTCAAGTAGTTCAGATCCTTGCACTTCTAGTTCAGGAATGCAAATGGTAGCCCAACCAACTAATGTTCCCATAATTCCCTCTACAGGAGTAATCAATGACATAAAAGCAAGCGGGTCAAAGCCTCCAGGCAATACAAAGCAAGATATGACCTCACAAGCTAAGAATGTGCAATGGAAGAAAGTAGAAGACCACCCTAGGAACATTAGGTTTGATTTGAATAAATCGAATCGTGTTGATATTAGCTATAACCGTACTGTAATTAATTCGAATTCTGCTACTATCTGCAAAACATGTAATGATGATTGCTTGGTTTCTGTTACTAATCATGTGTGTGGCGTGAATGATTTGATTAATTCTGTTAAACACCCAGTTAAAATCATTAATGCCAACAATCATGTTAAGAAGGCTAGAAAGCAATGGTGGAAGAAGGTTAGAAAACATTGGAAACCCACAGGAAGAAAATTTAGTAATGTAGGTTGTCAGTGGATACCTACTGGCCGCAAGCTTAGTCTTAATGAGTTGTGCCCTAAATTATTTAAGTCAATGCCCATTAGAAAATAGATGCCTACTGGTAGAACTATTCCTTTAAGAAGTGAACATACTTTGAATATGTCAAATACGAACACTAGCACTGCATCTATCCCTGATGATTTCATTGTGTCTACTTCCGATGTGGTTGTTCCAATCACTGTTACTAACCAAATGGAACCCATTCTTGCATGGGAACCCAATTATCCGATTATCCATTCTTGTTTGTGTTTAAGCTGCGAGATCGTTCGAATCATTACGTGGTACCGGACTCAGTTGTTCCAAGCATATATTTGGAGATCGCTCATGGTCATGAACTTCGTGAGTAAATTCATCGGGACTATTAGATACGGGAACGACCATTTTGGTGCAATTATGGGTTATAGAGACTATGTTGCTGGTGATAGTGTAATCTCTAGGGTATATTATGTAGAAGGTCTTGGTCATAATCTGTTTTCTGTTGGTCAATTATGTGATTCCGATCTAGAGGTGGCTTTTAGAAAATATACTTGTTTCGTTAGAGAACTTGATGGTGTGGAAATTTTAATAGGAACACGAGGTTCAAATCTATACACCATCTCTATCGAAGACATGATGAAGTCTTCTCCAATTTGCTTGTTGTCAAAGGCTTCAAAAACAAAATCATGGTTATGGCATCGTCGTCTCAATTACTTGAACTTCGGTACCATTAATAATCTTTCCAGAAAGGATCTTGTAAGAGGCTTACCCAGACTAAAGTTTGAAAAAGATCATCTTTGTTCAGCATGCCAATTGGGAAAAAGCAAGAAATATGCCCACAAACCCAAACCCACAAACTCAGTAATGGAAGTTCGCATACCCTTCATATGGATCCATGCGAGACCAATGAGAGTGCAAACGATTAATGGGAAGAAATATATTTTAGTCGTTGTTGATGACTACTCGATTTACTTGGTAAAGTTTTGAGGTCAAAGGATGAAACTCTAGATGTCATCATCGGACTTATCAAGCGACTTGAGGTTCAACTTAACAATCTTGTTAGAATTGTTCGAATAGACAATGGCACGAGTTCGTTAACAAAGACTTAAGTCAATTTTATGAAAGTGTTGGAATCGGTCATCAAAGAAATGTTCCACGAACTCCTCAAGCGAGCGGTGTAGTTGAAAGACAATCGAACTCTTGTGGAAGCCGCAAGAACAATGCTAATTTATTCAAAGGTTCCAATGTTTCTTTGGGTGAAGCCGCCACCGCTTGCTACACCCAAAATCGTTCCCTCATACACCTTTGTAACACCCCCAAATTTGGTTTAGCGGAAGCATACGTGTTATGGGGAATGTTACGAAATCAGAGATCACAACACAAGTAATAAAGAACGGAATACATACTCCGTTTTAATTTCATAAAAATAGTTTTAAAGATATTATCTTACAAACATTGTTTGAATAAAATGGGCACATGCCATAAGTTCAGTGGTCCCAAGTTAAAAACATCATTATGTGTAAAAACACTTCTTTAGACATTACTACGACCATTTACCACCTCTTGCCTTGCATCCATGATCACAATTTAAACACCTGAGAAAATATGCTAAAAAGGTCAGCTAAAAGTTGGTAAGTTCATAGGTTGATTAAAACAGTAAGCATGGACCATAATCAAAGTCATATAATCATTACAACGAATATAATGATATATGGATGATTGTCTATTACGTTAGCACTAAGTTCATGCAACCGATACTACGACAGTTTCTGTATGCTAAATGATATCATACAATAAATAGGCCCAATGCGAGTGTTTTGTCCCTCAACACTCGATTCCGACATGGTATACGTTTCGCCTTGGCCTAAGCATGGCCAACCGAACGGAGGAGTCACCCTCAATAGATCTATTTATAACATTTGCGCTTCCCAGCAGGGAACTGACGGTTCATGAAAAAGGGGCATTTCTATGGACATAAGAGCTTAGGCTAAACCACGTAATAGTAATCATGCAATAGTTCAGGTCCATAAAAAGGTTTTGCATATTTTCTCACCCCAAAATGTATAAAACTATTTATCAAGTAAAAGAGGGGCTATGAAACTCACCTTAGCAAATGTGCAATCCAAAAGTGGGATTCAGTGAATATTGTGAAGCTGCACCGACACGCGACCTAGATAAGGAGGGCAATGTTTTAGTTCGTTGTTTTAAGTATCACTTACTTAAAATGGTTCAATTTATATTGTTTTTGCATAATGAGATTAAAACCAACCTTTAGTTTGTAAAATGAATAAAAGGTTTTACTAGTAAGTATATAAATGTATATATACTTATTTATGTTGACACATATTATTATTGGCAAAATCAATATTAGTTGATTCATTTTCTAATTGCATTTAGAAAATAATTAAGTTAAGTTGAAAACTCTCAAGTTTATTAATTGACAATATAATATAGTAGTCTTCATTTAATTATTAAAATTTGTTCTTAATAGTGGTTGTTCTCAACTAGAAATTTTACTTGACATACCTATGTCTACACATTGACGTTAAACTTTGACGTAGACCTTATTAAGTGAAACATGTTTTAAGCACTTGTTGTTTATGTTAAACCTTTACATTTGATTAATTGGATTAAGACTTTTGACGTTATGACAATATGTACGAAATGAAAGAGGAAATAGGCGAAAACGAGTTTAGTTCTAAAATTGTCTTCCGTTTTATGCTTCAAGTTTTATTGTTAAATCATCTAATTGTTTTAACAAGTAGCTAGCCATCGCAGGTGGGCTGTGGCTCGGAAAGATGAAATGTAACGTTGGGCCTGGGCTCGAAATAGTATAAAAATGAGAGAAAGACTTTGGCCCAAAGATGAAATAGGAGGCTGTTTTGAAAGCATCCATGGGTTTTGACCCAATGCCACGAAAGCGCTGTTTGCAAGAATCAAGTTTTAACACTTTTTACACTTCAAAATTTTAATGCTAAGGTATCTATTTGCCGCAAATGAAAGATAGCCAAATATTTCAAGTTCGGCACACACGGTCTTCACTACGGTCTCGAATTAACGAAAGGTGGTGACTGATCACCCGACCTCACTACCATCGAAGATTACTCGGGGCCAACATGTAAACCTTAACACGTTAGAACTAGGAAAGAAACGACAAGACCATACTAGTTGATTACTACTCAACCCGATTTCATCATCAACATGTATACTAATGAGTCGTGACCTTTTTTTCGTGATAACTACATTTGCTCATTTCATTTTTATCCGACTCTAGTCTCGCAATGTTGTTAACAAAATTTTAAAGGTGAAGTATCTTTGTGAGGGTTTGTCGATGGACAACCCACAACATACACATCATCCGGTGTGAGTACTACGGCTCACAGTCGAGTCGATTAACGACTCGATACTAACCAAGATAACCATTTATAACCAAAGGTCATGAATTCAAGTTGGTACAAGATACCAAGATTTATACGCAAGTTTGAGCACTAGACAAGAATGTCACAACTAACAATAGTTTTCTGGATTCAACACCTAATGTTACTAGTAGGATTTATAAAACTCGACTTATCCAGTTTTCTTGTTTCCGTACTCTTGACAGAAATCAACCCAACAAAGTAAATGACCAAATTAAATTTCAACATAGCAACAAGGAAAGAATGTGATTAACATGACCAAGTGTATAACAAATTTTTGATACAAATTACTAAACTTAACATTACATTAACAACGCACAAACATTACAACAAGGGAAGATTTATAACCTCAACTCGAGAGACGAAAGGGTAAAGGACGAAGGCTGCTTCGAGAGTTTCGAACCAAATGAAACTTGAATTTGCTCAAATGCACTCCCAATTGCAAAACCCCCAAATCAATTGTTGAAAACCCTAAGTTTCACAAACCCTAATTTTTGTAAGAGTGGTGAAGAGAAACTGATTTGAGGCGCTTCATACCTCCACTAGAAATAGAAGAAGTGTTTTTAGGAAGCCTTGACCCTTCTTTATCCTCTTGAGTCTTGGTGTGAAGCTGAATTGAGCTGAAACCCATACAACCTAGGGAGTCTTGAGCTTTGACTCTAGGTGGATTGATGTTGATGTGTGCTTCTCTTTGGTGGTTTTTGTCTTGAAGCTCTTGTATTCATTCGAATGATAGTGGACGCCTCCAAGAGGAGGGTTTGTGAGACAAAGTAATTCATGATTTTGGTGAGGGAGACTTGGAGATGATGAAAGGAGGGTGTTGGGTTTCTTCTTTGGGATATTCGACCTACACGAGCCACAAGTCTAGAGGAAGAAGATGAAGACTAGCTTCTTTTCTTTTTCTGCTTTTCTTCTCTTTCTTTGGTGTTTTGTCGTGAGGGGTGAAGACACAGGGATAGTTATCCCAATTTTTATAAAGGAAGGATTATTATTATTATCTTTAATTTATGTATAATATACACTTTGTGACTTGTAAATAGTAAGAGTTATTATTCAAGTGAAAGATATATTAAGTATTTTGTGTCCATGATATTAACGCCGTGGTCAAGTATTAAAGTTTGAAAATTTTATAATGTAATATCTTGTGAACACGTTTACGAGTTATTATTATCTTGGTAATATTTTCCATTCCGGGGATTTACCATTTGTTTAATTTGTCCTTATCATATTGTCGGTACGCCTGCAGTGTCGGTCACTAGGGAAAACGAGATAACCTCTCGTGTTACAATTTTAATCATAAGACAATAACATAATATTCATATTATGAAATGAATGCAAAAGAAGTGCAATAGGCTACTGTATGTGAGTTATCTACTCAAATGACCAGGCAAAGCTTATGCATGCTTAATGACTAGGCTTAGTAATAATAAATTACCATTTATTATTTAAATATGAGTGAAAAATTACCGTATGTCACATCCTCCCCGCCTTAGAGGAAAACCGTCCTCGGTTTTCAGTTAGAGTTACTTGATGAAGTTGAGAAAATATGTGGGTATTTACGCTTGAGTTCGTCTTCACGTTCCCACATGTATTCTGGACCTCTTTGAGAGTTCCAACGGACCTTAACTATAGGGATACGGCTTTGATTAAGCCGTTTGATTTCTCGATCCATAATTTCAATGGGTTCCTAGACGAAATTCAACCTTTCGTCAACTTGGATTTCTTCCAAAGGAATAGCAAGAGTTTCGTCAGAAAGACATTTCTTTAAGTTGCATACGCAAAACACGTTATGCACAGAGTTGAGTTCTTGTGGTAATTCGAGTCGGTAGGCTACCGGTCCGATTCTTGCAAGGATTTTGAAAGGTCCAATGTAACGAGGATTCAACTTTCCACGTTTTCTGAAACAGATCACGCCTTTCCATGGCGAGACTTTCAGCATAACTTTATCTCCCACTTGGAACTCAAGTGGTTTCCTTCTTTTGTCCGCGTAACTCTTTTGACGGTCTCGAGCTGCTTGTAGACGATTTTTGATTAGCACAATCTTCTCAGTAGTTTCTTGAATTAGCTCCGGACTAGTAAGTTGACTTTCTCCGACTTCGGTCCAACACACGGGTGATCTACACTTTCAACCGTAGAGGGCTTCATATGGTGCAGCTTTGATGCTTGTGTGATAGCTGTTGTTGTAAGAAAACTCAGCTAATGGCAAATGCTTATCCCAACCATTTCCAAAATCTATCACACATGCTCTTAGCATATCCTCCAAAGTTTGAATGGTCCTTTCACTTTGTCCACCAGTCTGAGGATGGTAAGCGGTGCTCATGTCAAGGTTAGATCCTAAAGCATCTTGGAGTGACTTCCAAAAATTCGAGGTGAAACGGCTATCTCTATCCGAGATGCTGGAGATGGGTACACCATGACGTGCGATGATCTCCTTGGTGTACAATCGTAAGTTTGTCCATTCCGTCACTTTCTTTCATTGGTAGAAAATGTCTTGACTTGGTGAGACGATCAACTATTACCCAAATAGTGTCGTAGCCATTAGAGGTCTTAGGTAGCTTGGTGATAAAGTCCATTGTTATGCATTCCCATTTCCATTCGGGAATTTCGGGTTGTACCAGTAGACCTGAGGGTCTCTGGTGTTCGGCTTTGACTTTTGAGCAGGTTAAACACTGGCTGACATACGTTGCAATGTCGGCCTTCATGTTTGGCCACCAGTACAATTTCTTCAGATCGACATACATCTTGTCGGATCCTGGGTGTATGGAGTATTTAGATTTGTGATATTCGTGCATAATGATATCGCGAATTCCTCCGTAACGTGGAATCCAACTTCGATCCTTAAAACACAAGGTTCCATCCGACCTTTTTACGAATCCATTTTCACTTTCTGGCATTCCGTAAAGGTTCTCATTTGGACGATTCTCTTCTTTGAGTGCTTCTGATTGAGCCTCAAGAATCTTGGATGGAAGAGGTGAACTGATTGTCATACCCAAAGATCTGACTCTAAGGGGTTTTGGTCGCTCTTTTCTACTGAGAGCATCAGCAACTACATTCGCTTTACCTGGATGGTAACGAATCTCGCAGTCGTAATCGCTGAGTAGTTCCAACCATCGACGTTGTCTCATGTTCAGTTCTTTATGGTCCAAAATGTGCTGTAGGCTTCTGTGATCAGTGTACACGACACACTTCGTGCCATACAAATAATGTCTCCAAATCCCGAGTGCGAACACAACTGATCCTAATTCCAGGTCGTGCGTTGTGTATTTTTTCTCATGGGTTTTTAACTGACGAGAGGTGTATGCTATCACCTTCTCTCTTTGCATTAACACCGCTCCTAGCCCCTTGTGTGAAGCATCGCAATAAACAACAAAGTCTTCACTACCCTCTGGTAGGGCCAAGATAGGTGCACTACACAACGTTTCCTTAAGGAGTTGAAAAGCTTCTTCTTCTTTTTCTCCCCAGTCAAACTTGACGTTTTTCTGGGTTAGTTTGGTTAAATATTTGGCGATCTTTGAGAACCCTTCAATAAATCTTCTGTAGTACCCAGCGAGTCCTAAGAATTGGCGTATTTCAGTAGGAGTTGTGGGTGTCTCCCAATCCTTTATTGACTTTATCTTAGCGGGATGTACATGAATACCCTGGCTGTCAATTACATGACCCAGAAATTGCACAGTCGATATCCAAAATTCACACTTCGAGAACTTAGCATACAATTCCTCCTTCTTCAGCAATTACAAGATTAATCTAAGATGTTCCTCATGTTCCTTCACACTCTTGGAATAAATTAGGATGTCGTCGATGAAAACAATCACAAATTTTTCCAGGTAGAGCTTACACACTTGGTTCATGAGGTCCATGAACACAGCTGGTGCATTGGTCAATCCAAAAGGCATGACTTGGAACTCGTAATGTCCGTAACGAGTTCTAAAGGCGGTCTTGGGAATATCTTCTTCTCGAACTCTTAGTTGATGGTATCCGGACCTTAAGTCAATTTTTGAATAAACACTCGAACCTTGGAGTTGATCGAATAAATCATCGATCCTTGGGAGTGGGTAACGGTTCTTAATGGTTAGTTTATTCAACTCACGATAGTCGATGCACATTCTGAAAGTTCCATCCTAATTCTTGACGAACAGGACTGGTGCTCCCCATGGTGATGAACTCGGTCTAATGAATCCTTTTTCCGCAAGTTCGGACAACTGATTTGATAACTCCTGAAGTTCCGTTGGAGCTAGTGGATAAGGTGCTCTTGCCACTGGTGTGGCACCAGGCACTAAATCGATTTGAAATTCAACTTGTCGGGTTGGCGGAAGTCCTGGCAAGTCTTCAGGAAAGACCTCAGGAAATTCTCTCACTATTGGCACGTCCTCTAGACGTTTTTCTTCCGTTTCTTTTTCGTCTTTTCCGGTGACTTCTGCTAGGAAGACGAGACATCCTTCCTCAATACACCTCAACTCCTTGGTACAGGAAATAACGTGTAGCCTTGATGCGCTTCTTCTATCACTTCTGTCTCCTTCTACAGTTAGGACTTCATCTCCATAGGGTATTCGGACGAGCTTCTCGTCACAAATGATGGCAGCATGGTATTTTGATAACCAATCCATTCCGATGATAACATCAAAACTACCCAATTCTACTGGTATCAAGTCGATATTGAATGGGTGGTTTAACAGATTCAGGGTGCAACCTTTTATGATTGTATCTACCCTTTCTACGTTACCGTTAGCTAGTTCCACATTGTATGCATTGCCAAATGCAGTTGGGGCAATATCGAGTAGTGGACTAAATGCATTAGAAACAAAACTCCTATCGGCTACCGTATCAAGCAATATGGATGCATAACGGTTATTTATTAGGAACGTACCCATCATGAAATTCGGGTCTTCCTGAGCTTCCACTTTGGTTACAACATAGACCCTTCCACGAGCTCCTTCGCCATTTCCCTGGTTACTCTGTTGTCCAACATTTCCCTAAATCCTGCCATTTCCATGGCTTCTTTGATTTCCTCGGTTTCCTTGATTTCCCCCATTGCCTTGGTTTTGGTCTTTCAGCATTCATTCTTATAATGCCCTTTCTCACCACAACCAAAGCAAGTTATAGCAGCTTTTGGGTCCTGAGCTGGTGCTGTTTGAACCGTCGCCAATGATTTAGACCTGAAGTTTCTGGTCAAATGTCCAATCTTCTGATAGTTGCGGCATTTGACTGTACATTGTCCCTTGTGATGCAGTGTACATCGGTTACACAATGGTGAAGTCCCTGCGTACAGTTTCCTTTCTCCAACCCTAGCTGCATAAGCTCTAGTAACATTTTGTCTTTTGTTCTGGTTGTTGTTGTGATTTCCACTGTTGTTGCCATGATACCTATTGTTGTTGTAGCTTTGAGAGTCGTCGTCCTATTTCCTCTTATTGTCGACCACTTTGTCCAAGGCATCCTTGATAACTTGGTCCATAAGTTTGTTGGCTACTTCGATGGTTTCGTGAAGATCAACAGCCTTAGAAGTGGTGACATTTCCCTTGATAGATGGGGGCAGTCCTCCAATGTACCTTTCCAACAATCGGGTCTCAGTTTGAATCATTTCAGGGCACAGCAAGGCCAGTTCTTGAAAGCGCTGGTTATAAGCAGCCATGTTTGTGCCTTGAACCTTGAGGTTCCAAAACTCATGCTCCAGTTTCTTAATCTCATTACGAGGACAGTATTTTCGAAGCACCATTTCCTTGAAGCTTTCCCATGGCATGGCGTAGGCCACATCAATACTTGCGGATTTCAAGAAATTGTTCCACCAGGTCAAGGCAGCATCCGTGAAAGTGAACGATGCATACTTAACCTTAGCTTCTTCTTCACAGTTACAGATTCAGAACACATTTTCGAGTTTCTCGATCCACCTTGTCAAAACGACAGCTCCTTCGGTTCCACTAAAGCCTCCAGTCATGGTCTTACGAAAATCCTGATAAGTACAAATGCGGCTGTGGGTGGCTGGTCTCGAAGTTCCAACTTCATTAGACGAGTGGTTTGCTGCAGCTAGAGCTGCATTCACTCGCTCATTGACCAGTTGGTCGATCATATCTTGATTCATGGTAGGTTGAATTGGAGTAGTCCTAGCAGGAGTAGTGGCTTCGGCAGTTTGATCGTGTGTGACCCTTGTTAGAATAGAAGTGTTTGTAGCTCGGTTGCGAGTAACCCTCGATGAAATAGGAGCATTGGAAGCTCCACCATGGTTGGTTCGGTTTGATCTTCTTTTTGGCGGCATTTTCTGCAGTAAGAAAGGCGATGAGATATAGAACCTTTCAAGGTAAATGCCAGGTAATAGTGTAAACATCACAGATAGAACACATGAATAGATTATGAAGAAAGGACAATTGGATAGGAAAATAAGCTTGACATAGATAGAATTTGATTCTGAGGTTCCTAAAGTACAAGCCGAGATACTAGTTGGATACCAAGAAAACAACTGAAATGCAACTGAAATACAAATTGAAGTACAAGAGTCATAACAAATACTAACTATCATAATCCAGTTTATTGTAATACATCATACAATAAGGTCTAAGGATGTCCGCGCTCGACACGCAATCGCTCAATGCTAGCAACCAACTCTCGCTGCGTAGCATCTAGACTCGCGATGCGCCTCATTTGGGAGGCTAACATGGACTCCAAACCCGTAGTCCTCTGCCACTCTGCTTTGGCAGTATCCCTAGCGATCCACTGGATCCGCTCTAGCTCCTCAAGTCGGCCATGCATCCGGGCCTGTCCTCTGTCCAACGCCCATGATCTGCTATCCAGATCTCTAACAACATCAACTTGAGCCTCAAATCTGTAACCCAATCGGATCCTCTCATGCCTCTCTAGCTCCATACTCTCAAACAACACATCTGTGGTGCGGTCTAGACCCTCAACACGCTGCTCGTAAGTCTGCAAGCGTGCTGGCTCAACTCTCTCCAACTGATCTGTATGGACCCCTAGTAAGGTCTCGTGAGAATCCAACTGAATAAGTACTCTCTCGGTGAGAGTCAGCTCCTCATCATCTGGAGACACTGGTGGGTCTGGCACAGGCTGTGTCTCACCCGATGCGGCTGTATCAATAGTCTCAAGCTGTCTAGTAGTGTGAGCAAGGCGCTCCATATCTGAGGCAGATGGTACGAATGAGGGTGATGATGGAGTGTAGCTCGGGCTCGCGACATGTGGTATAGAACAAATCAAACAATCAATATCCCTCCATGCAACCACATCACTCTCATCCTGGCTGTGAAGAAAAGCAGCTCTCTGTCCTAACCCAGTCTGTATATCAATGTCCATATCCTCGCCCAACCTCCGAGCCATCCTGGAACTCTGTCCTAACTCCTGAATACTCTGAACAATCTCGAGTCTTAGCGTATCCATATCTACAGCTGTACTAACATATCCAGGAACACTCTCAATCGGCATAGACCCTGTCAGCTCATCCTCTGGATCCTCTTCTGGATCCTCTTCCGGGTCTTCCTCTGAGTAGGTATCACTGGCTCTCCTAAGCCTCTGGTGAGGTGGTGACTCGGTGGATGATGATGGTGATGACACTAGAATAGTAGAAGGACCCATGTAGGCAGTGTGGGTCATCTGAGAAGCTGATGCATGCATGAGTGAATATCGCTCACGATATCCAGGCACCTCACGATCATGTGGGCTTTGCGCCTGCGTGTTAGTAGAGCTAATGGAGTGGTGGTGAGAGTAGGTATAGATGGAGTAGGTCTTTGTGGTTGGTTGAGTGATAGTGTAACCTGACGCGTCGGATCGGTGGCCATGTGTGCAATCTGGTGAATGGTAGGTGAATGAGCAGCAAGTAGATGTTCTCTTGAACATCGTGATGGAAGACAGGTGAAGGCATGGTCTGTGACAAGACTGTGCATATGTGTAAGTATGTGGAAAAAAATATACTCGTGATGAATATGAAATAGTGCACTAGTAAATAGGAAATAAAACATGCAATCCTATTTAAATGAACTCTAAGTAAAATGGCAAGTAAGGCAAGCGGCAACTGACGGTCATAGTATGATGTTTTTGTAAAAAGTAGTTATAGTTTAGGGTTTATATGTACCTAGTTCTCTATAACTTAGGCTCTAATACCAATCTGTAACACCCCAAAATTTGGTTTAGCGGAAGCATACGTGTTATGGGGAATGTTACGAAATCGGAGATCACAACACAAGTAATAAAGAACGGAATACATAGTCCGTTTTAATTTCATAAAAATAGTTTTAAAGATATTATCTTACAAACATTGTTTGAATAAAATGGGCACATCCCATAAGTTCAGTGGTCCCAAGTTAAAAACATCATTGTGTGTAAAAACACTTCTTTATACATTACTACGACCATTTACCACCTCTTGCCTTGCATCCATGATCACAACTTAAACACCTGAGAAAATATGCTAAAAAGGTCAGCTAAAAGCTGGTGAGTTCATAGGTTTAAATTAAAACAGTAAGCATGGACCATAATCAAAGTCATATAATCATTACAACGAATATAATGATATATTGATGAATGTCTATTACATTAGCACTAACTTCATGCAACCGATACTACAACAGTTTCTGTATGCTAAATGATATAATACAATATATAGGCCCAATGCGAGTGTTTTTTCCCTCAACACTCAATTCCGACATGGTATACGTTTTGCCTTGGCCTAAGCATGGCCAACCGAATGGAGGAGTCACCCTCAATAGATCTATTTATAATATTCGCGCTTCCCAGCAGGGAACTGACGGTTCATGAAAAAGGGGCATTTCTAGGGACATACGGGCTTAGGCTAAACCACGTAATAGTAATCATGCAATAGTTCAGGTCCATAAAAAGGTTTTGCATATTTTCTCACCGCAAAATGTATAAAACTATTTATCAAGTAAGAGAGGGGCTATGAAACTCACCTTAGCAAATGTGCAATCCAAAAGTGGGATTCAGTGAATATTGTGAAGCTGCACCGACACGCGACCTAGATAAGGAGGGTAATGTTTTAGTTCGTTGTTTTAAATATCACTTACTTAAAATGGTTCAATTTATATTGTTTTTGCATAATGAGATTAAAACCAACCTTTAGTTTGTAAAATGATTAAAAGGTTTTACTAGTAAGTATATAAATGTATATATACTTGTCACACCCCAAATTACATTTTGCTTGTGAATGGAATTCTCGGGATTATTGTCATAGCATCACAATCACAGTTATATTGAGCGACCTAAAGTGTCGTTTGGAAATACATCGCTTGATTTAATAAAATAATCGAGTTTACAAAGTATAGGTCCCAATTGAAATCAACTTGTGCGGAAAATAAGTTAGTACAGCCAAACGATGTTTTTAAAGTGTATAAATCCCATGTGAGACGCGTCGACATCGCGACTCTATGATAACTCCACATGCATGCCATGAAGTGTATGCCTTTGATACCTGAGATAAAACATGCTAAAAGTGTCAACACAAAGGTTGAGTGAGTTCATAGAGTTTGTGTTGAAATGTAAAGCCTTTCAAAATCGTTTATGCAAAGAAAGGCATTGCAAATCCACTCGGCCCAAGTTCCGCCCATACAAAACTTGCAACTTGTGTGTTCACAACCCATTGCCAAAATGTATAGTTTATGTTCAAGCACATGATGTCAAATGAATTCACAATAGTACCTAACTCGACGTAGAATAATAGCACATAATCAATAGTACTTGACTCAATGTATCAGTAGTCAACTGATTTAGAACATTATACGACGTAGAACTATAGCACATAATCAATAGTACATGACTCAATGTATCAGTAGTCAACTGATTTAGAATATTATACGACGTAGAACTATACCACTCAAACAAGAACAATTTATATAGTACAACATTCGGTTTTGAAACGAGGGTGATCATAATAGAAGTTATACATAAAAATCTAATGTACTTATGAAAAATAGTTAAGCATGTATCTCCCCCAAAATAGTCCAAAACAATTGAAAATGGGGCTATGAAAACTCACTTGGTACAATGATGCGATGGCAAAAGTGAGTACACCGAAATGTAGCGTGAATCTCTAAACTTGACAAGTAACTTGATGAGGTTACTAGAACAAAGGATTTTTCCTAATCACCCAAGGTTTTTATTTCACAACCTTAATCAAGAGTGTGACTAGAGTGTAATAAACTTGTCTTGAAAATTTAATATGATCTCCTCTTGGAACACTATGATGGCCGGGTCTATGATGAAAAAAAAAGAGAGGATATTTGATCTTTCACCTTGTGTTTTGAGTTGTATGAGTAAAATGTAGTTTAATATGATATAAGTATAGGATATTTAGCAAAGTTTGAGTGAGTCACCCCCTTGTGTTGACAAGGGGGTATTAATGTTAGCTAAATCATTTTTTTTATTATGTATTTAAGTGTATATGTGTAAGTAGATGTAAAGTTAATTGAAGATAAGTAGTAACTTGTATACACATTTGAGCATTTAGGGTAGCGTTAGATAAAAATAAATTTTAACGGAACAAAATAAAATGTATTAAAGTCATAAAAATTATAAAAATACATTTCTTACAAAAATTTGAGTGAAATAGTAATTATCGTGTTGAATTTATAAAAACCGTCGTAATTATATAAATATAACAATTTATATACGAAATAAATTTAAAACACTGGGTAAACTCATAATATAATTTTTATAAACTTAATATGAGTATAAAAATATATCGGGATAATTTTTGAAAGTATCGGATCAATTGTTCAAAATAATTAATTACGCGATAGCGTTTATTTAATAGGAAAATAAACGTTTAATGAAAAATGCAAACCCATGCATAATATTGATATGAAATGATGTTATTGATGATATGTAGACTAATTCTAGTCTATATGAAATGTCCTTGATGATTGTTCATGAATTCGCAGCTAAACCATTAAGGTTACGCGAATTTGATACTCGTAAACGTAGTTTACGATAAATGATGAATTAGTGAAACTTGAATAGTGATTTGAGAAATGACCTGAAAGTACAAGTTGTCACATTCGCCCATCCAAAAAGGAATTCAGTCCCTGAATTCAGTTCGTGTTGGTCTATCGAATTTTGAGTTTGTGATGAATATCGAGGAGATAAGACATGGAGAAGTGTCGTTACACTTATCGATGATTGAGAGTGTATAAAACATCATAGTAGGGAAAATATTGGATGAATCTCCCATGAGTAACACTTTGACTTGGAATATGTGAAAATTTTGCTTGCACTAAGATTTATAAATAACTGCTCCCAACATAACATGATCCCTCCAGAATTAGACATAGTTAGCTAGGCTATGTATAATTAAGGAACGATAATGTGACGTTCGGTTTAGTTGTTATAACTCTCAATGTTTACATAGATTTAAACCGTGTCGTTAAAATGGCATTTAAAGTAGAAGGAAGTAAAATTCTCGTAAGTGATAACAAATCGGAAGGAAAAGAAAGTACGCTTAATGAGAATATTTTACAACGAGTGGTTTATCAAAAGCGGTACATCCTAAGTCATAAGATCCGAATACGATGGAAGACATAAACTTAGTACGACATAGTACATAAGGAAAATTAAGACTGTTAGTTTCTGAACTTCTTCAGTCTTCCGCGTTGTTGAGACCATGACGAGCTTCTCCTCCTTGTAACATGTATGCATTCCCATGAGCACCTTCAACTTGTTGACCTTGGTTTCGAGGACATTGATTCTGATAGTGTCCTTGCTCCCCGCATCCGTAACATGTAACTATGGCCTTGCCCTTGCAGTCCTTAGCAAGGTGTCCTACTTTGTGACAGCTAAAGCATATACCACATGGACCATTATGATGTAGCGTGCATTGGTGGCATCGTGGTAAGTTTCCAGTATAAGCTCTTCCCTTTGTTGGTGCAGCGACATAGACCACAGCGACTTTTTGTCTTCTATTCAGGTTGTTGGTGATGGTTAGTGTTACGCTTTTGGTCGTCGTTATCATAACCTCCCCAGTCGTTTCCCATTTCCTTTTGTTGTTGTTGATTTGGTTATCGTCGTTGTTGTTGTTGTTTTGGTTATTGTTGTAGTTAGTGCGGTTGTTGGTATTGTTGTTACGGTTGGTGTTGGTAATGTATCCCTTTTCAAAACTTCGTTCCATGAGCTTTTGAGATATTCGGATAGATTCTTCAATCGTTTGCGGATCAAAAGAAATCACGTCACCTTGAATAATCTCGGAAGTCCCCAATGAAAGCCTCCGGTAGCTTCTCGTTGTCCGAAACCATGAGCGGACATAACGCGCCAATTCTTGAAACCTTCAATGTAAGTATCAATGTCATACCCAATAGTTACCGTTCATAAAATTCGGTCTCCAACTTTTTCACTTCCGTGCGGACAATACTTCTTCGTTACCAAACCTTTGAATTGCTCCCAAGTGAGCTTGAAAGCATTTTCCATTCCCATTGGCTGAGCATACAAGTTCCACCAAGATATTGCCCCATCCAGTGGTATACTCGTAGCAAACTTAACCTTGCTATCCTCAGGGCAATTACATAACAGAAACACGAGACTCCATTTTCTCGAACCATCGAACCATGGCGGTTGCCCCTTCATGCACCTTTGAACTTAGTGGGATCTCCACTTTTAAAATCCTTATACGAACAACTTCTAACCCGGACCCTCCTGCAATTCTTGCGGAAGAAGTCTAGCGGCTTGACTTCCTCGCAATTCTAGTAGCTTCGGCGGTTGCGCAGCACCGGCGGCATTAGCAAGGCGGCAACCGGCGTAGCTCTGACCTCGGTAGCGGTGGTAAGTCTAGCGACCTCGGAGTGGCAGCTGACCTCGGCGGCCGCCACCGATGCTCTTCGGTCCTTAATGCATTGGCTATGCTATCGTTCACATACTTCTGCATAGCCGCTTGAGTCAATTCAGGTGTGGCTTTCTTTGGCGCCATAACTTCTTCAAAATAAGAGGAAACGTGAGATGTAGCAAAGTCCTATGTTAAAAATAAGCGCTCTAAGGAGATGTGATATGAGATAATAAATTTAAGGTTATCTTTCAAAAATGAAAAATGGATTCCAAGAAGATGGGTTATGAGATGTCGTAAGTGCTTCAAATGTATGATGGTTTAGTGACTTAATGTGTGAATAGCGTGTAACTCGACATGTTAGTGGTGAAACAAAGGAGTGAGAGTGACCTTGCCCTACTTAAAGGTTTATCTCGGCATTCGACGTTATCGGTGATGAATCAACTAATATTAAAATTGTGATAGGGAATGACAAGGCATTCTCCACATTGGAGTCTAAACAAAGGATAATGGAATGGGTATTTAAAGGCATCCATGTGACAATCAATTTGAAATGAAAGTAAATAACTCGAAAATGTACGTATAAACCGCATGTAAAGTGAATATACACTTATGATGAAATGATGAGACGCTATAATGACGTAGTTATAGTCTAGGGTCAATGATGCAACCTAGTTCTCTATAATCGAAGCTCGATGCCAATCTGTCACACCCCAAATTACATTTTGCGGTGAATGGAATTCACGGGATTGATTGTCATAGCATCACAATCACAGTTATATTGAGCGACCTAAAGTGTCGTTTGGAAAATACATCGCTTGATTTAATAAAATAATCGAGTTTACAAAGTATAGGTCCCAATTGAAATCAACTTCAGCGGAAAATAAGTTTAGTACGGTCAACGATGTTTTAAAGTGTATAAATCCCATGTGAGACGCTTCGTCATCGCGACTCTATGATAAGTCCACATGCATGCCATGAAGTGTATGCCTTTGATACCTAAGATAAAACATGCTAAAAGTGTCAACACAAAGGTTGAGTGAGTTCATAGAGTTTGTGTTGAAATGTAAAGCCTTTCAAAATCGTTTATGCAGCAAAGGCATTGCAAATCCACTCAGTTCCAAGTTCCGCCCATACAAAACTTGCAACTTGTGTGTTCACAACCCATTGCCAAAATGTGTATAGTTTATGTTCAAGCACATGATGTCAAATGAATTCACAATAGTACCTAACTCGACGTAGAACAATAGCACATAATCAATAGTACTTGACTCAATGTATCGAGAGTCAAGCGATTTAGAACATTATCTGACGTAGAACTATAGCACATAATCAATAGTACATGACTCAATGTATCGGTAGTCAACGATTTAGAACATTATCTGACGAGAACTATACCACTCAAACAAGAACAATTTATATAGTACAACATTCGGTTTTGAAACGATGGTGATCATAATAGAAGTTATCCATAAAATCTAATGTACTTATGAAAAATAGTTAAGCATGTATCTCCCCAAAGTAGTCCAAAACAATTGAAAATGGGGCTATGAAAACTCACTTGGTACAATGATGCGATGGCAAAAGTGAGTACACGAAATGTAGCGTGAATCTCTAAACTTGACAAGTAACTTGATGAGGTTACTAGAACAAAGGATTTTCCTAATCACCCAGGTTTTATTTCACAACCTTAATCAAGAGTGTGACTAGAGTGTAATAAACTTGTCTTGAAAATTTAATATGATCTCCTCTTGGAACACTATGATGGCCGGTTCTATGATGAAAAAAAAAAGAGATGATATTTGATCTTTCACCTTGTGTTTTGAGTTGTATGAGTAAAATGTAGTTTAATATGATATAAGTATAGGATATTTAGCAAAGTTTGAGTGAGTCACCCCCTTGTGTCGACAAGGGGGTATTAATGTTAGCTAAATCATTTTTTTTTATTATGTATTTAAGTGTATATGTGTAAGTAGATGTAAAGTTAATTGAAGATAAGTAGTAACTTGTATACACATTTGAGCATTTAGGGTAGTGTTAGCTAAAAATAAATTTTAACGGAACAAAATAAAATGTATTAAAGTCATAAAAATTATAAAAATACATTTCTTACAAAAATTTGAGTGAAATAGTAATTATCGTGTTGAATTTATGAAAACCGTCAGTAATTATATAAATATAACAATTTATATACTGAAATAAATTTAAAACACTGGTAAACTCATAATATAATTTTATAAACTTAATATGAGTATAAAATATATCGGGATAATTTTGAAAGTATCGGATCAATTGTTTAAAATAATTAATTCGCGATGGCGTTTATTTAATAGGAAAATAAGCGTTTAATGAAAAATGCAAACCCATGCATAATATTGATATGAAATGATGTTATTGATGATATGTAGACTAATTCTAGTCTATATGAAATGTCCTTGATGATTGTTCATGAATTCGCAGCTAAACCATTAAGGTTACGCTGATTTGATACTAAATAACGTAGTTTACGATAAATGATGAAATAGTGAAACTTGAATAGTGATTTGAGAAATGACCTGAAAGTACAAGTTGTCATATATACTTATATATGTTGACACATATTATTATTGTCAAAATCAATATTAGTTGATTCATTTTCTAATTGCATTTAGAAAATAATTAAGTTAAGTTGAAGACTCTCTAGTTTATTAATTGACAATACGATATAGTAGTCTTCATTAAATTATTAAAATTTGTTCTTAATAGTGGTTGTTCTCAACTAGAAATTTTACTTGACATACCTATGTCTACACATTGACGTAGGCCTTATTAAGTGAAACATGTTTTAAGCACGTGTTGTTTATGTTAAACCTTTACATTTGACTAATTGGATTAAGACTTTTGACGTTATGACAATATGTACGAAATGAAAGAGGAAATAGGCGAAAACGAGTTTAGTTCTAAAATTGTCTTCCGTTTTATGCTTCAAGTTTTATTGTTAAATCATCTAACTGTTTTAACAAGTAGCTAGCCATCGCAGGTGGGCTGTGGCCCGGAAAGATGAAATGTAATGTTGGGCCTGGGCTCGAAATAGTATGAAAATGAGAGAAATACTTTGGCCCAAAGATGAAATAGGAGGCTCCCTTGGAAAGCATCCCTGGGCTGCGGCCCAATGCCACACAGAAAGCAGGTTTGCAAGAATCAAGTTTTAACACTTTTTACACTTCAAAATTTTAATGCTAAGGTATCTATTTGCTGCAAATGAAAGATAGCCAAATATTTCAGGTTCGGCACACACGGTCTTCACTACGGTCTCGGCTTCGTGACTGGTCGGAAGTCACCCGACCTCACTACCATCGAAGATTACTCGGGGCCAACATGTAAACCTTAACACGTTAGAACTAGGAAAGAAACGGAAATACCATACTAGTTGAGTACTACTCAACCCGATTTCATCATTAACATGTATACTAATGAGTCGTGACCTATTTTTCGTTACAACTACATTTGCTCACATTTCATTTTTTTATCCGACTCCTAGTTTCGCACATGTTGTTAACAAGAATTTAAAAGGTGAAGTTTCTTTGACGAGGGGTTTGTCGACGGACAACCCACAACATACACATCATCTGGTGTGAGTACTACGGCTCACAGTCGAGTCGATTAACGACTCGATACTGACCAAGATAACCATTTATAACCGAAGGTCATGAATTCAAGTTGGTACAAGATACCAAGATTTATACGCAAGTTTGAGCACTAGACAAGAATGTCACAACTAACAATAGTTTTCTGGATTCAACACCTAATGTTACTAGTAGGATTTATAAAACTCGACTTATCCAAATTTCTTGTTTCCGTACTCTTGACAGAAATCAACCCAACAAAGTAAATGACAAAATGAAACTTGAATTAGCTCAAATGCACTCCCAATTGCAAAACCCCCAAATCAATTGTTGAAAACCCTAAGTTTCAAAAACCCTAATTTTTGTAAGAGTGGTGAGAGAAACTGATTTGAGGTGCTTCATACCTCCACTAGAAATAGAAGAAGTGTTTTAGGAAGCCTTGACCCTTCTTTATCCTCTTGAGTCTTGGTGTAAAGCCGAATTGAGCTAAAACTCCTACAACCTAGGGAGTCTTGAGCTTTGACTCTAGGTGGATTGATGTTGATGTGTGCTTCTCTTTGGTGGTTTTATTCTTGAAGCCCTTGGATTCATTCGAATGACAGTGGACGCCTCCAATAGGAGGGTTTGTGAGACAAAGTAATTCATGATTTTGGTGAGGGAGACTTGAAGATGATGAAAGGAGGGTGTTGGGTTTCTTCTTTGGGATATTCGACCTACACGAGCCACAGGTCTAGAGGAAGAAGATGAAGACTAGCTTCTTTTCTTTTTCTGCTTTTCTTCTCTTTCTTTGGTGTTTTGTCATGAGGGATGAAGACACAGGGATAGATATCCCAAATTTTTATAGAGGAAGGATTATTATTATTATCTTTAATTTATGTGTAATATACACTTTGTGACTTGTAGATAGTAAGAGTTATTATTCAAGTGAAAGATATATTAAGTATTTTGTGTCCCGCAATATTAACGTCGTGACTGAAGTATTAAAGTTTGAAAATTTTTATAATGTAATATCTTGTGAACACGTTTCTGAGTTATTATTATCTTGGTAATATTTTCCATTTCGGGGATTTACCATTTGTTTAACTTGTCCTTATCATATTGTCGGTACGGGTGCAGTGTCGGTCACTGAGGAAAACGAGATAACCTCTCGTCTTACAATTTTAATCATAAGACAATAACACAATATTCATATTATGAAATGAATGCAAAATAAGTGCAATAGGCTACTGTATGCGAGTTGTCTACTCAAATGACCAGGTAAAGCTTATGCATGCTTAATGACTAGGCTTAGTAATAATAAATTACCATTTATTATTTAAATATGAGTGAAAAATTACCGTGTGTCAAACACACATCTCATGGAAAAACTCCATAAAAACTTGTCCATAAACGAAAACCCGATCTCTCCTACCTTCCTGTGTTTGGTGCTTTTTGTTATCCAACGAATGACGGTCAAGATTTAGGTAAATTAAGAGCTAAGGCGGACATTGGAGTTTTTGTAGGTTATGCATCAAACAAGAAGGGTTTCCGAATCTACAACAAAAGAACTCGAGATATCATGGAAACTATTCAAGTCACGTTCGATGAGCTGTCCGGGAAAATGGCTCCAGGACAATCAAGTTCGGACCGCATCACAACCTTCATTAGGTAGTCCTATTGGTTCGTCTCTTGTACAAAATCTCTCACCAAAGAACTCCTTATATACCTCCTTGAAGATGATTTGAAGAAATTGTTTGATCCAATGTTTGATGAACACTATGAGCCAATTGCTAATGATCATCAAATCCATCAACGAGGCTGCTCTATCACATCAACGAAGATAACCCTTGGTTTTCTATGTCATTAAGTCAAGAAGCGCTGCGATGATCACTCTGTCTCATCATCGGATCCTCAATCATCGAGTGTACATCATGGATTTGTTTACGGCACCTATGATGGAGATAACCCTTTGCTACTCTCGAAGATGCTCCTTTGAGAACATATTTTCTCCGAACCATCATCGTAACCATCTTCATCGGGAGAAAATGACTTTGCTACTTCAGGTTCCTCAACAACAACCACATGAACACCTTAGAAAATGGACACATGACCATCCATTGGACAACATCATTGGAAACCCCTCTCGTCTCTGTATCCACTCGTAAACAACTTGCAACTAATGCCTTATGGTGCTTCTTCAACTCTGTACTTCCAAAATTGAACCAAAAGACGTTAAAGCGCCATGAATGAAGGCAATGGTTCAATGCCATGCAAGAAGAAATTCATGAGTTTGATCGACTCGATGTATGGGAATTAGTACCGCTCCCGATGTAGCTATGATCATTGCTCTAAAGTGGATCTTCAAAGTAAAACTTGATGAGCATGGTGATGTATTAAAGAACAAGGCTCGATTGGTTGCAAAAGGATACCGTCTAGAGGAGGTATTGACTTTGAAGAATCATTTGCTCCATTGCACGTGTCGAGGCAATCGAATCTTCACAGCTAATCTTGCAAGCAAGAATATGGTAGTCTATCGGAAGGATGTAAACACGGCTTTTCTTAACGGAGATCTTAAAGAAGTCGATATCGTCGACCAACCTGAAGGTTTTGTGAATCCGAGCATCCGACACATGTCTATCGCTTGAAGAAGGTCATTTATGGTTTGAAGCAAGCTCCAAGGGCATGGTATGATACGCTATCAAAGTTTCTTCTATCTACTGGATTTAGCAAAGGAGCAATTGATCCTACATTGTTCACCAGAAAGTCAAGCAACAATTTAATTCACGTTCAAATCTATGTTGATGATATTATTTTTGCCTCGACTGACCCTAATGAATGTGGCCGTTTTTCTAAGGAGATGGGCTCCAAATTTCAAATGTCAATGATGGGACAAATGTCATTTTTCTTGGGACTACAACTTTCACAAAGTCCCGGAGGCATTTTTATCAATCAATCTAAATATGCAAATGAGATTTTAAAGAAATTTGTATTTGATTCTTGTGACCCTGTTGACACTCCCATGATAGAGCGTACAAAACTGGATGAGGACCACTCATGGATCATGGTAGATCAAACGAAATATCGTAGTATGATTGGATCCACGATGTACCTAATGACCAAGAGACACGATATTCGTTCGCGGTATACATGTGTGCTAGATACCGGATAAGCCTACCAAAAGCACATTGAAGCGTTTAAACGGGTCTTTTGGTATCTCCAAGGAACCATTAATATGGGACTTTGGTACCGAAGGACACCGGTATGTCACTAACGACCTATGCGAGATGCCGATCATGCGGGATGTCAAGATACACGTCGAAGCACGTCAGGAGGTGCTTAGTTTTTGGGTGATAAGCTTGTGAGCTGGTATTCAAAGAAACAAATGAGTACTTCTATATCCTCTACAGAGGATGAATACATAGCCATGTCATCTTGTTGTGCTCAAATCCTATGGATGAGATCCCAATTATCTGACTATGGCTTTGAATTCAATAAAATCCCTCTGTATTGTGATAACAAAAGTGCCATTGCTCTCTCATGCAACAACGTTCAACATTCAAGAGCAAAGCATATCGACATTCGACATCATTTCATTAGTGAACAAGTGGAGAACGGTGTGGTGGAACTTTATTTTGTGAGGACTGAATACCAGTTAGCAGACATCTTCACCAAAGCTCTTCCTAGAGAACTTTTTGAGTTTATCCTCCCACGACTTGGTCTAAAGAGTCTACAACCGGAAACACTCAAACGTCTTCAAGAGGAAGACGAGGAGTAAAAGTTTTTCTTCATCCATCTCTTGTTAATATTTATTTAAAAAGCAAAATACAAAATTACAAAACCAACAAAAAGTAAATAGAAAAATATAAAACTTTCAAAAATCCATAATTTTTTTTTTGAAAAACTCAAAAAATTTCAAAAATATTGTCATTTTATCATGTTTTTCTTGATTCGATAATATCTACGGTCTTGGTGCTGTCATTCAAAGAGTGACACGGGTCTTTAGATGTTGTTCGAATGTACATATTAAAAAAAATTTGAGAGAAAGAAAAAAAATCACATGGCTTATAGTCATTTCAGTCTACAACCCGTTTTTAAAGAAAGAACAGAGCCATGCCTAATCTTATGTTTCAAATCCCATGCTCTGATTCTAAGGACAAATGTTTCCTTCACAAATATTTTTCCTTCTATAAATTCTTCTGAAAAATATTTGTTATCTAGAATGAAAACTAATAAAAATAACTCGGACTCAATTTTGAAAATCATCTGGACTTGACAGTTGTCAAAAACTCTATCTCTCAATCAACAACTTATGTCATTGATTGAGGGGGTGAATGATTTCATTAAAGATCAAAAGGTTATTTGTCATACAATTGGTTCAAACCAAGGTTTATGTCATGTTTTCAAAAGATATTGAAGCATGTTTAATCTTTGGAGTTTAAAGTCTCTAATTTGATCGTTATCGGTTAAATGTTTTCATAAGCAAGTCACGATTCTCCTCAAAAGCTTTCAAAATCAATTTAAATCTAAAGAGATCACAAATCTCAAATGATTTGAAAATTGTGATCGGGGGAGAATTTGTGATTTAAATTGGATTTAAATTGATTATTTGATAAATGGTTTTATAGTGATTTACAAGCTCTCCTCCCTACATGTGCCAAACGATTTCAAATTTTCCATGCACATGTTGAGGGGGAGCATCTATATCAAACCAAAAGGGTCAAACGTGATTGATTTGTTTCAATGTGCGGGTTTTCCTTATATGTGCAAAACACTTTCGAATCTTGATGCACATATTGAGGGGAGCAGCTGCTTGAAAACCACATCCTTTCCAAAATATCCGTAGCCAAGTATGAAAAATACTAATTTTGATCGGAAAGTGATGTTGATATCTTTAGAAAATGGTAATCAAAGAAGTGAATCCTTCCTCTTGCCTCCGTGTGCAAAAACGATTTCAAATACTCGACGCACATGTTGAGGGGGAGTTCTTTTTCTAAAATATCAAAAATAATTCAGGTACAAAATTTTTTGATAATATATCCCAAGTATCTGGATTGATTTTCAAATGGTTTTCAATTGGTTCTAATGGCTGATGAATAATACCAGACCAAATTTACTTTATGTATTGTGACATAAGGATGGTTAGGTTAGCTATTCGTTCCCAAGATCCAGCCGAACTGTGAGGGATCTACCGAGGACAATCCACTAGATAGTGTAGAAGTCCTTAGGTATAATGAAAAAGGAGAAAAGTGAGATATGGGAAGAGTGCGGATCGAGATAGACCTAGAAGCTGGAATAAACCCAACAAGGTTCTAGTTATGAAGTCTCGGTAATCTTGAAGGGTTGAAGAATGAAAAGAAATGAATGTGAAAAGGGTGAAATAAATAGCCCTCCAATAATTCAACCTTAGGCGTAAACCGGGTTCAATACATATACTCGGGTTGTTACTAAGGTAACACCGGTATTGAAGACAAGACGTCATGGACCCAAAGTGACGATCGCACTACAACTTCCCAAGCCACTCAAGTTCCTCTTAGAAGGACTTGTTTCATTCACAATGGGAACCTACATTATCTATCGACTCTCTCTTTGAGATTGTTGATATTGAAATAGGAGACCCTCTCCCTAGTCTCGAGCATAGGAACCAAATGTGCACTATTGAGTCTAGAGCCACGAGATCATCAAATAAATCTCATTAGGACTTTGTTAATGAAGACTCTCGCTTCACACAATGTGGAAAGAGAATATATGTTAAAGAGTCCCACGCAGTATCCTTGTGGTATTGCGGAACATCTAAGTGATATGAAAACATATTCACAATGAAGATGGAAAGCCTTCTAGAGCCAACATCAAACAAGCTCTTGGTAGGTGGCATGTGAGATCTATCCAATAGATCAACCATGTGACAACCGAATGAAACAATGGGCGATTCAAAATTATGAATCAATCCTGGTTCAAAGTTATGGATTGACGGATGCCTTTGAAAACCGGTCGTTGTGCTTAAAACTCTTTTCTAGCACATCGATCGTATTTATGTTTCAAAATAAAAGGTGTTTATGATTGATAATTGATTTTCCTTAAAACCTTCGTTGAATTGCAAAACACTTTTATTGAGCGTTACACGATTGTTTTCAAATCTCTTTTCATCAATCGGTGAATCTCAATTATTTGGTTTACTCACTCCATGTTTTCTTCTTTGAGACGTTCGGTTTGAGAACATTAGAGCAATCGCGAAACCCCGTCAAAGAAATTTTAGAATCCTACCGATCACAAAATGCTTGTATCGATCAACGAAGAACCGTGGGTCGTGTACTCAATTCAACGAAGTGATCAAAGACACTTTCGTGTTTTATAGCTAACTGTTGTATGCGGTACACCCAACGTTTGCGGTGATCGAATGGAGAGGTCAATCCATAGCCGCATGCTCACATCACATTCATCTCTAAAGAAATCATGATAAGTGCATCAACGACTGATATTTTCACTCCATGCTTCGCTACTGCCGCAAATTTCATGAATCAACTAAAGCTTCCGCTACTCGATGAGAAGATTTCATGATCCAGAATGTGAGCATGTCGGTCCAAAAGTCACAACATCACACAATGTCAACACTACAAAGGAAGAGTCAGAGATTTATGGTAGCTCATGATCTCAAAGCTGGCTCAAAACTCGTTATCACGTGGATCATTTAAAGACCTCCACTTGGATTAACCAAACATGCAAAACATGAAGAATCATAGACTACGAGCTACAGAGCGAAGAACTTTAACAAGAATTCAAGAACAATCTTAATGTTATATCTGTTTGTATTCAATGTAATTTGAGGTGACCTCCCTTAGGGGGAGATTGTTAGGAATTGGAAATTCGAGTTATTAAAGTGTCGGTCACCTCAAGTATATGTAATCGTTAGAAAGCTCGTAGTCGTAGTAAATTTAGTGTTAGGTAGTATTTAGTTAAGTAACACCGTGGAGGAAGGACGGGTCTTTACCCACTATATGCCTGATCCACAGCCCGTAGGTGGCTTTTATGTAAGATACTATAAATACCCTCTACCTCCAAAGGTAGAGGGTTGGAGCTCATAATAATACTTTTACTTTCTCTCACTAAGTTCCCAAACTTCTAAACTTTCTCTCTCTAAAAACATCAAGTTATACGCCACTTGATCATGGTTTGATGTGTTTGTGAAATCCAATATGTTACATTTGTGAATAGTAAAATTTTGAAATAACCTCTCAAAATATCAAATCGACTTCAAAAACGGTGAATAGTAAAATGATGAATAGTAACCGATAAATAGTAAATTCCCGAGATGAATAGTAAAAACTTTTAAGGTTTGCAAAATGACCTGAATTGAGAATTGTGACAACATAACTTTGTATCCTTCTTCCTAGCATCTTGCTAGAGGTTCTCTTAATTTATATTCATTTGCCGTTCAAAAATAAATAAAAATTACGGAGTACTTTGTAATTTCCCTAGCATCTTGCTAGGTGATCTAGTATATATATTTTCCATTCATAAAATTTATACTATGTGCAATCACAGCCTTATAAAGGTCCCTAACAAAACATATATAAAGTTATTAGGTCATAAAAACTCTAACACCTTGTATACAGACAAGGTTTAAATAGAGTGGAGACTATCTTTTCGCATAGGATATTCAAGATAGTACCTTAGTATGGACCGTGCTTTTATGTACTCTTAGTTATGTTCTTGTTACAGCTAACATTGACATGAAGTACATATATTCATTTGAGCACGACCATGCATTCTCTCAAAGCTATCTACGAGGGGCACATAATATCTTCTCACGTCACTGAAGAGTTTGCATCCCTCTTGACTATCAAACTATTCAGTTCTACCTCACACTAAATCCAAACATTAGCCGTTATGGACTTATGGTTACGGTTTTATGCAGTAACGTTAAAGTAAGCCCAAAATTGGTGAAAAAAAAATTGAATAACCCAATATATCATGTAAATAGGAAATCTCGGCGAGACTAACTTTTGATATAAGTCCATAAATTTCTCTGTGGGTTACACAATACTTAGTTCCCGACCAAGTGTTTCTGAATCTTCGACTATCTTATTTCCATTTTCATACAAATAAAAACCAGGCCGATCTTTCACAATAACTGTATACTAAGTTGTCACTCCCATGACACACTAGCATGGTAATGTTTTATCAATGTGATTTACACCAGACCAAGGGTTTCTTAAACATACAAAATGTTTGGCTTTAAACTTAATGCATTATATAAAATGAGTTCGCCACTTCTTTCTGTTGGGATTTAAGAATCTAGTTAACCAAGTAACGCAACGAGTACGCAGCGGAATTAGGATCTAGTAATTGCAATTAGGTTAACACTTATTTAATAAACAATTAATAATAAAAGGTAAATAGAAAACTAACCTTTGGCGTCAACTGCACGCTATCAACGAACAATGAACCAAAGAAACTAAGTATCTAAAATAGATACCTCTACGAGTATCACACATAAACACTTAAACCAAGTACGTTCGATTAGAGCTAGTCGAGAACGTTTAAAACTATCAACCCTTGAATTACTTGAATACCACGGACTAGAAATACCCAAAGAACATTTTCTTCTTCTGCCCGATAACCTGCTGTCACACAATACTTAGTTCCCGACCAAGTGTTTCTGAATCTTCGACTATCTTATTTCCATTTTCATACAAATAATAACCAGGCCGATCTTTCACAATAACTGTATACTAAGTTGTCACTCCCATGACACACTAGCATGGTAATGTTTTATCAATGTGATTTACACCAGACCAAGGGTTTCTTAAACATGCAAAATGTTTGGCTTTAAACTTAATGCATTATATAAAATGAGTTCGCCACTTCTTTCTGTTGGGATTTAAGAATCTAGTTAACCAAGTAACGCAACGAGTACGCAGCGGAATTAGGATCTAGTAATTGCAATTAGGTTAACACTTATTTAATAAACAATTAATAATAAAAGGCAAATAGAAAACTAACCTTTGGCCAATGAACGCTATCAACGAACAATGAACCAAAGAAACTAAGTATCTAAAATAGATACCTCACGAGTATCACACATAAACACTTAAACCAAGTACGCTCGATTAGAGCTAGTCGAGAACGTTTAAAACTATCAACCCTTGAATTACTTGAATACCACGGACTAGAAAACCCAAAGAACATTTTCTTCTTACGCTCGATAAAGTCTTTGTCCAAGAACGACTTTCATAATACTACCCGATATTGGACAAGCCATGTCCGATAGCTCCGTTGTTGTTCGAGAAAACGCCAACACGAAAACCCAAGGAAACCTTTGTTGCAATCGGTTGTTCGAGCAGGAACTATTGAACAGTAACACCATCGAAATTCTAAAACTACTTGGATCAATGTAATGATGCAAGTTTAGAACCTTTGAAAAAACTAGTTAAACCCTAATCGGATTCTAGGTGAAATCCGATTGGGTGTAATAGAAGTACTAGATGAATCGGATTTATAGTTTAGGGATAGTATCATATACGTACCATGATTTTGAGGGTGTGTTTGTTTATATAGCGTCTAAACCGACTACAAGCTTGGGCTCTAGCTTGAGATCCAAGCAATCGATCCAAACACCCATTTCAACCCATCAGACAGAAACTAGGCCCAAGGATTTTCTTGAACCGACCCATTTTATCTTGGAACAAGTCCAATCAGTCTTGGATATGTATCAGGTTATATTCATGCATACACGAGTGAAATATATTCAAGTTTAAACATTCATCATGTACAATTGTGTTTAACGTGTGTGCCCCCATAGGCTCACACACTTTTAGTGTTTACGCGTGTTTTAAACTCCCACAAACCAACATCTCCCACTTGGGAGTTGGAGTGTCGAATGACATACAAGACTAACGACAGAAACGCCTAACAACACTCTCATTCGCTTTTTAACTAAAAGTATCTGAGATAATAGTTTCAAAAAGTTTCTCAGTAGCATGGTTATTAATGTCTTGCTTTTAATCATCCTTTGTTATAGATACCGTTAAACCATGGATATGGATCCTAACTCATTCCATATAGTTTAACCATTTAGAATCTCGTTATAGATTTTAATACATATATACCAAATGTAATCAAGAATCATCTTGCATTACCCTTTGGGTTTGGCCAAAAATTTATCTGATTAAATTTGGAGAGGCGCCATGGTATCTTTCTGCACATACTAAATGGAGTAACAAATCCTTTATTGACTACAAGTGTTGTGGATGCTGTTTCACATCACTCCAAAATATAACCTTTATAACTACCTTATTCAGATAGCGTTTTGTGTATACTTACAAAAAATGATATTCACACATAACAAAACTTGCTTGTATCTCAAGTTTAAGGACGACCTTAACAAACCATTTTCAATATTTTACTTATGACAAGGATCCAAAAGTAAATGTTTGAAAGTTGGGGTATCCAATATGCATCCCTTGTGAATACACATGAGTTTGGCGGAAACCAGTGTTGCAAAACAAGGCCTACAAGGCCGATTAATCGCCGATTAGGTGTTGCAAGGCCACCAACCTTTCCGATTTATGTAAATCGGTCAAACAAATTGGTCAACCATGGTCAATGGTGGTCAATGACTGTTAATGGTGGTTAAACTTGTCAAAAACCTTCATATCTTGCCGAAGATACTTAAAACTACCCATAAAATTGTTTGAATAACTTATGGTCATTGTTTACATCTATTACAAGATCTTTTTCAAGAAAAATATTGCCAAAAATACATAAACTTGTCGAAAATACCTAAAACTTGTCGAAAATACCTATAATTTGCCAAAAATACTAAAAACTTGTCGGAAATGCCAATCCGATTAATCGCCGATTAATCCCGCCTAGACCGATTACAAGCTACAGGGAGGTCGACCGCCCGACTACCGATTCACGATTTTTGCAACATTGGCGGAAACAATCCACATTCTCGTTAGAATATAACCAACACTCACCTTTGCCTTACATAATAATATTCCCATATTGTTAACCGACAATGAACTTATTTAGAACAATAAAACCATTCAAGGATTAAACTTGCAAATATAGGATAACAATTATTATATGAATGAATAACAAATACCAAGTATCTTTATTAATCATAAGGTAAAAATTGTCTTTCAATCCGAATTATCCAAATACTAAAACAGATATGCATGATACTAATTTAGTAAGTTGAAGCCTAATGTTTCCAACATTCTCAACCTTTCTTTAAAAGAAAAACTAAATAGTCATCTGAGTAAACTTTCCAAATACTTGTTTCAAATTTCACATATAGTGAGGGATTTGAAATATAAAATGAGTGTCTTATCTCATATGCTCATACTATTGCAAGAATCATAGTATGGAGATGTCGCCATACCTTGCATAAGGTAATAGAAATCAACGACCTACTGACAGTCATCTTTATAGTTTCTAAAAGTGTAAAGTATTCTTATTTTTTAATGTGTAATGCAACAATGCTCTATGTTAAGCATAACTAGTTAGCAGATTCATCATAAAAGATGAAATCCTACTACTAGTATTAATAATCCTCTAGCATCATTTGTACTTATACAACACTATTCTTTATAATTCATAAACATCTATATTAACAATAATCTAAACATTCTCAATTAGATATTGTTGTCAGCTCATCTTGTTCTTGTACAAAAGCAACAACTAGTCTTATACACAATATAATATATACATGATAAATCCTTAGTTAAAACAACATAAGGTTTCCATCCATGTAATAAATTATTCCAAGTGAAATATACCATTTAAGACCCGCTTGAATGATATATTGCATTTGTGTCAGACTTAATTTTCCGCATTTGTTTATTCCATATAAACATCTATTTCAAGGTTGTTTGTTTTATTCCCTAAATTCCATGTGAAGTTTCATTCCAAGCTTAAGGATCAATATCTAGCTTAAATGGAATGATATCTTCAACATATAAATTTTAATGAAAAACACATTGCTCCCACTCAATGTCAGATGTACTCAAGAGTTATCTTAATTCAATAAGAATCATATTGTAATTAAATTCAAGATCTCAGCTCCTAGATGCACGATACAATCCAAAATTGGATTGCTTAAATTTGTATATTACATAGAGATTATGTAGATTCATAACCCTTTTGATTACACACCGTACTCGCAAAAGGTAATCATAAAGAAAGAGTTATAAAATATAATTGCCATATTCCACATACAATGGAAACATGTATGACAACTAATTATCTTTATATAATTAATGTGTGCATATATAAGAAAATCTAATCACAGTTGATTGCTTAAGTATGATTAAAAACTTCTTATAAAATGCCATGCATTAACATGTATACAATTTTGTCCTTGTGAGTCTTTCTTCAAAAGAAACTCATTCTAACTTCATAGGTTAACATCTAGGCAAAATAACAATCAAGTTCAAAACTCAATTTGCCTTTTAAGGATTGCATCTTATCATTCATAGTTCTAAAACATTTATCAGATTCAAGATGTGATAATGTATTTTAGTAGTTAGCTGATTTACAATAATATTCTAACTTATATCCCTCAGCATTGATATAAAATATCACTCAAGTGATGAGGCATCCTTTCGGATTTATGAATGAGAGTAATCATTATACTTTGGTCGACATTCACATGTTTAACCTTAGTATGACATTAATAAGTGGATTTTATAAGGTTAAGTATTTTGTTCTCAAAAACTTTGAGATGTATATATACTCCCACTTACTTTTGTAAGTAGAGACAATTCTCTAAATACTAAGTATTTAAGCAACAATAATTTGTTCTTTATGGGGAACCACAAAATACATTTTAAGTTCTCATCTCTAGATTTGTTAATAAAATGCTTCATAAGATATTAACAAATTCAGAACTTAAATCAAGACATAATGGAATTTCTTCCAACAACTCTAGTTAGGGTTTATAGAAAAACTCTAATTTAGTATCACTCTTTAACCAAAAGTTTTAGCAACAGTTTTGTGTTTCGTCTAGCTAGGAAGAACATCAAAACTACAATCTTCAAGCTAGGAAGTGTAAAATAATCAAAAATCCAAAACGATTTAGGATTCAATTGATTTGAGTGGAAAACCTAAAATCCCTAATAAATTAGGGTTTTCAGTTATAGATTGTCTTGAATACCTTCTAGGTTTGAACTATATTGAGTGTATCCATGACACACGCAATTTTCTAACCTTGGTATGTTTTGGAGGTAGAGCAATTAAAGCTATCATGAACCAAACAATATAAATAAGGTTTGATTCAACACATCAGACATACCATAATCAAGTGGTATTCTATGAGTATTAGAATTGTGAAACTATATCAGAATTCCATAGATAACTTAATTCTCTTTGGACCAAATACTTGTCAATTGGGTCGAGCCAAATTGCATATTAAGTATTTACGAACCAAGTGCATACTATAATATATATTCATTGAATAATACAAGAACCCTATGTTCACGTGTTCACAAAAAGACAGAACTGTTCAAGAACTATATGTTCATGTGTTTACAAGAAAACATAACATGTCAATAATAGATTATAAGTCTTTGAATAATTCAAAGGCCTTATGTTTATGTGTTAACTAGAAGACATAACCATTTTACTATATGTACTTTATGTTACAAGTCATTGATTAATTCAAGAACTTTATAATTATGTCTTAACATGCACGCATAATTATACTAACAAAAGTAATAATGAACGCAAACTCTTGAGTTCAATTGTAATTTCAAGTTAATTTTATACTTCAGAATTATGATCATTATCATATAACCATAATTATTTTGACTAAAACATGTAGTCAAATGTTGAAATATCTTTACACTATATCATGATATTTGAATGTAGTAGGGCAACAAACATCTAGCGTGTTCAAGTCCTAGTAGAATTATTATTAGAATGTAATAGGGAAATAAACATCTCACGTGTTTAAGTCCTAGTAAAATTCTTATTTACATGTAGTAGGGCATTAAACATCTAACGTGTTTAAGTCCTAGTAGAATTATTAGTTTCCTTTACCTTGCGGTCAAGGGATACCAATAACATTGTTGTTCCTTGCACACACTTTGAGATTTCTCCCACTTATGTAATGTACAACATCATATTATGAAAAACAACTAACACGTGATTGATTGTTCAAACGATATGATAATGTCATAGATATCATAAGTAGTTTTGGAACCATAACCTTTAATAAGGAATTGTGAATTATTATTATATAGATAACGCTTCAAAGAGCGACATCAGAAAGGCAACAAGTTATCTTATAAACTAAAATGCAATTTTCCTTTAAGCAATGGTCGTTCATATTCGGAAAGTAATGAATTATTTCAAAGCAAGTTTGAAATGAGATGAGTGACTAACAAGGAAATAAATCCGTAGCTCCATCGAAATTAACAACATTACATGAATGTTATTTCAAGAATAAATGCAATTGCTCCCACTGGATTTGTCAACATTGTAAGTGTTACATTTCCAATAGAAAGCATATAGCAGTTTTATATACTTTCACATTCTCTTCAAATGCCTACGAGTATCAATGTACTTAGGTATTGAACAGAGTATATGAAGTCCTACTTATTGTAGATGAGGGACTAGCCACTCATGCTATCATTTAACTTGAATATGTAGCATGCAATTCCTCCTTTATTGTCTACATAGCCCCTAGGGTAATTAGCACTTTAGGAATAATGAGAGTCCAAGAAAATTACCTTGCGATTATACTATTAATTTCTTTACTCTTTGCAGTTTAAACTCATACATCGTGACAAGTGCATGATGTCATTTATTTTGGTAGCTCTAAACACAATGTTTCCAGTTACACAAAATATTCTATCATTCAGTTATTTCTAGACCACAAAAGGGTAATGAAAGATCATAAGTGAGTTTAATAATTTGTAATCATATCTTAGTTTGTCAACTAAGGAGAAAAGATAGGAATAAGTCTCACTCTTCTTACCAGGAAAAGAGACTAAGTTTGTCTTTTAAAGGAAAAAACAACTTTGTTTACGAATTATGTTGCAATAACACATTTAATCAGAACATAGAAAGTTCAATTATAGTATTTTCGATAATTACATTCTAAAAGAATTAACTACCCAATTAATTACTAATTAAGACTAAGATCCATCTTGCACTCCCACTTAATTACCAGAGGTCTGACCAGTGCGTAACTAAATGGGACAAGAGGTAAACGAAGAGCGTTAATTGCATAATGCAACTCTTAGAATTTATGAGACTGTTTAAGGCATTAAAATCAAGTAATAATGTCAAAAGCATGTTTATTTCTCATCTTATGCCTCGGGTTCAAGGTCTGACCAAGCCAACTCAAAATAAGTCGACCAAGTATGAATGTGTAAAAATAACCAAAGGTCTGACCTAAGCGAAATAATCACCATGGGTTGGAAAGTCTATGAGGTCTGACCAGAGAAGTCAATCTAAATGCACGTGTTCACAGTTGGATGGCATAGACTTAAAATTAACAAATAGGTATGCACATAAATGTGGTAAAGGTCGTGTACAAAGAAACATGCAAAACAACTTTGTAACACTTGTTTTAAAAACTTTTGGTAATGACACTGTAGTGATCAGCATAGTTTACGGTAGCTCCAATCGAACTCACATGGAGGCAGAGGACCAGGTAAGCGCTGAAGCAACAACCTAGACATCCTTTCGGTGTGACTGCGTGCACCTCCTTAAACCCCCTTTATAGTTTGTTCTAGTGGGTGAGCCGTACATCCCAAGTGTCCATAGCGTCTAGTTTTTAAATTCATGAAAAACTTGTTTCAATAGTTTAGGTCACCTTATTTAAGAAAAACGATTTTCCACGAAACAGATAGCAGGTCACAATGAGCATGATATTTAGGCGTGTAAATAAATACCAATATTGATGTTATGGTTACGATATGTATTATTCCATATTGCATACAATTAGATGTCAAAAATAAGTAACAATTTATGCACATAAGGAATCACAAACATATAAACATAAACATCAATATATAAACACATATTAAACACATATTGTTCTGAGTTCTCTCGCGAGTCTTCCTCAAAAGGAGAACCATAAGACCGTCACTAGGTACGAAACCTAGATCGCCCCATACATCACAAAAAGTAATTGAGTGGGTTTTGTGGCCCGAAAAACACATAAAAACATGGCAAACTTAATTAACAATTAATTATGCTATTTTATGTATTTAATAAACAATATGTAATTCTAATTATAATTATAATTCTAATTAACAATTAATTCTAATTAACCTTTAGTTATAATTAACAAATTTAATTCTAATTAACACATTAATTCTAATTAAAAATTTAATTTAATTTGTGTGTGTCTTGTTATTTTTTATTAATAATTGACAAGTATTGCATATAGTTGTCAAAACAAAAATAAACCGAATAACTAATTAGATTTCATGCATCCTTTTAAACATGTTTATTAAAAGAAACGTGTAACCCATAATCGCAAAAACGAGATAGCTCGTGATGCCACTGTTGGGATTTAAGAATCTAGTTAACCAAGTAACGCACCGAGTACGCATCGGAATTAGGATCTAGTAACTGCAATTAGGTTAACACTTATTTAATAAATAATTAATAATAAAAGGTAAATAGAAAACTAACCTTCGGCGTCAACTGCACGCTATCAACGAACAATGAACCAAAGAAACTAAGTATCTAAAATAGATACCTCTACGAGTATCACACACAAACACTTAAACCAAGTACGTTCGATTAGAACTAGTCGAGAACGTTTAAAACTATCAACCCTTGAATTACTTGAATACCACGGACTAGAAAAACCCAAAGAACATTTTCTTCTTCTGCCCGATAAAGTGCTGTCCAAGAACAGCTTTCATAATACTACCCGATATTGGACAAGCCATGTCCGATAGCTCCCCTTTGTTGTTCGAGAAAACGCCAACACAGAAAACCCAAGGAAACCTTTGTTGCAATCAGTTGTTCGACCAGGAACTATTGAACAGTAACACCATCGAAATTCTAAAACTACTTGGATCAATGTAATGATGCAAGTTTAGAACCTTTGACAAAACTAGTTAATCCCTAATCGGATTCTAGGTGAAATCCGATTGGGTGTAATAGAAGTACTAGGTGAATCGGCTTTATAGTTTAGGGATAGTATCATATGCGTACCATGATTTTGAGGGTGTGTTTGTTTATATAGTCTAAACCGACTACAAGCTTGGGCTCTAGCTTGAGCTCCAAGCAATCGATCCAAACACCCCTTTCAACCCATCGGACAGAAACTAGGCCCAAGGCTTTTCTAGAACCGACCCACTTTATCTTGGAACAAGTCCAATCAGTCGTGGATATGTATCAGGTTATATTCATGCGTACACGGGTCAAATATATTCAAGTTTAAACATTCATCACGTACTCTCGTTTTTAACGTGTGTGCCCCATAGGCTCACACACTTTTTGTGTTTACGCGTGTTTTAAACTCCCACAAACCAACACTTTCTAATTCCATAAACTTCAAATCATTTAGTCAAAACTAATCAATAAAATACTAAGCCTAATTGAGGTACTTCATTCCTATAAAATCCAGATGTTTATAGTGTTTAGTTTGAGACGATGGTATAGTCAAGGGATCGGCACCATTGTCTTCCATTAGAATCTGTCTATAAATCACGTCACCTCTTGCCATGATATCTCGTATGATGTGAGAATTTGAGAAATGAACATGTATGTAACATACTAATCCATAATAGAATCCCACTGTTTTATAGTACTTGTTAATGTTTTGTGTATTGTATTAGTGATATACTTCATTTGTTTTATACTTGTTTTCTGTAATCTATATAACGGAATTTAATGATTCGTTTTAAATTTGGTTTAGGTGTCATTGTTGGAATTCAAGGTACACAGAAGATTAAAGTTTACCAAGCTACTAGATGTATCAAAAGACAGCGAGAGATGGAGAAACAAAATGTGACCCGGTCTATATCATATGGAGTAAATTTAGGTATGCCCTGATGCCAAGTATGTGTTTCTAAACATGTTTTTTTTGTTCCATGCTGATTTTGCGTTCATGCTTCTTAAAGAGATTGATGTACCATGCTACTAAGTCCTCTACCATGATATGTATCAAGAATGTTATTACTATATATGTTCATTAATGACACTACTTTGTGCCTTGATATGATTGCTAATAAGCTGGTATATATGTCTTGTTTTTTGTTTTTAAAAATGGTTAATGGTTTATCTCAAAAATCAATCATATACATTTTGCAGATACGTACTTATAAACTCCGTGGTCATGTTTTTTATAATTATTTTTCTTTGGCAGATTTGTGGACATTCACTATAGAATAAAGACTACTCAAAACTGGTATCTTGCCAAACCAATGCGAATTCTTATGATCGATGTAACCATAAATCAATACAATTATTTGGTAATCATTGTGTAGAATGTGTGTTGTTTAGATGGCTGGTTGTGAAAAAGGGGTAATTAGAAAGTTTGGTTTTCAGAAGTCAAGCAAGAACAATGATGTACGTTCCACAAAAGCTTTGGTAAGAGGCAACCTTTATGCATTCGCAAGATGAGGACTTGTGCTAATATCATGATATTTTGTACAAAAGAGGAGGCCATTAATCATCTCCCGAAGGGGTATTAAAGGTTGTGACTGGGTACTACTACTATGTCAAAAGTTTTCAAGTAAAGAGTTTTAGTTTCAACACATTTCATGTTCCTTTTTAACTTATAAATACTTTGTGGAAAAATTAAATTTTCCAAAAAATAATTTAATTTAAACTTTTTAATTTTGCGGATAACTAGCATTAGGTATAAGAAAAACAGAGCGGCTAATGAGATTCCACCCGCTGTTGGCACGAGATCAGTCGCGAGAATAGTTGACATGGTCAACGAGAATGCTGAACAAATTTGGGTACTTTCTCCCTTTCAACTGTATTGGATTAACCAACTCGCTTAGCTCAGTTGGCCATCTTGGAGTCCTTAGGGGCTTTTGGGGGAGAAGGTCTTGAGTTCAAATCCTGCAATGGGTTTGAATGAGAGATTTTCCTTCAAGGTAGTCCTTTAATGAAGGGTTTGGGCCCAGTAACCCTGTGTTCGAATCTTGGAAAAGCAAGGTTTACCCTATTCGCTTCGAGGAGTTTCTAGCGGGACCGGTTAGACAACGTAGTCTCAGACCTCCCATTGTCGAACCATGACACGAAGACTTTATAAGAAATTCACCTTTAAAAAAAAAAAAAAAAAAGCTGTATTTTGGATTATTTTCCGATTGGATAATAATGATCAGTTAATTAGTACCGTTGCTTAGGAAATGTGAATACATATGTTTAGATATAAGACACGAGTTTAATTAGGTTTATATGAGGAACCATTTTTTCTTCTTATGAGCGCACTTGAGGGTTTATATGACCCGTTCAAATGTTCAATGCTTAATTGTAGATTCAAGGTACTGTATATTTATACTACTTATGATGCGTGAATACACTTCCTCTTATTTATTATTTTAAAATTACCATAAATATAATTTTAAGCAAATACTATTTTATAAGCATTATTTACAAGTATCTAAAGCACACATAAAACTAAAAACACACTACTCATATAATACAATTAATACACTATTAAAAACACTCATTCATCAAAAATTACAACTTTTTAACCACAAAGTATAATATAAGGCTGCCCAAGAAGGCAAGCCAATCCTCTTCATTTTCTCTCACGCCGCCTTTTTCTCTTCTTGACCTTCGGTGATTGGGTCTCAAGAAGGTTAATATTTTTCAAACGTTCACTTTTAGCAAATTAAATAGGGAAGTATACTCGATCGGCAAGACGACCATGTTGGAAGAAAGTAGCTCAACGATCGATTTCCCACAACAAGACAATCGAGTGTGACTCGATCGTCACAATCACTCGATCGACTGTGAATCGACTCTATTGTACCCGGCCTAATTAAGCTTCCACACATAAATAAACTAAAAATAGATTTTTAAGCAAATACAAGTAAATAAGCATAATTTACAAGTATTTAAAGCACAAATAAAACAAAAAAACATTATTCAACACTTACAATTAATACACTATTAAAAATACTCCTTCACCAAAATATACAACTATTTAACCACAATGTACAATCTAATTAAATTTTCAAAACATAAATCTGAAATCTAGCAGTCCAAAACAAAATAACATTTTGTTCGTCGAAAAATTTAGTTACAGGATACCCGTCGCCGCATCGCGCTGGTACTCTGCTAATTAATTTTATAAAATACAGTTTGTTTTGTATACTTTCTCTTGTATGTTTCTCTTCCAATATTCAGCAACTAATTTAGACATATCCAGATTCCAGTACACAAATTCGCCCTTTTGTAACCTTATTTTTATATGGAATATAGTTAGAACCAAAATCTCACAGATGAAAGCGTTTTCTAACATGTGCCGGGCACATGTTAATATAAAAAAACGGTGGACCACGGAAAGAACGTCCGGACCCACATATTTTATTTGAAAATGTATTTTTGTGAGTCCGAAGTCCTTTTCGGGTCTCATCGTCTTTTTGAAAGTAATATGTCTTCCTGTGGCACATGTTAGAAAAACCCTTTACAAAATAGTTGAGAATAGCCACATTATCTGTTTCTACTTTAGTTTTATGCATTCCATCCCATTTTAATTCCATCGTTTTAGTCGAAGAGTGTGTTGGGTTTTATGAATAAATAACAATTATAAAACATAAACATCATCAAAGCAAATAGCGGAAGCAAGTAGGATCTAAATACATGTAAGCTAATTAACCGAATTAAAAGTATATGCGTACCTTTTATCAATCAATGCAATTAAGGTTTATGAAAACCCCAAATTAAGATCAAGAACCAAGAAACCCTAAACCCTAATAAATTTGGGTTAGATAATGGACATCCATAAAGTAGTCAATCTACCACGATTGTGCTAACACAAGTGTATTAGCTCTTCGTTCTTGTACACACGTATTACTAGCAAATCAATGAGAAAAGCTAGGTTCTTGAATCATAAACAACCAAACACTTGTATTTGAGCTTGAAAAATCGACCCTAAGGAGTTTAGGGATATATACGATCGACCAAGCACAAAGAAGAGGAGAGGAGAAGAAGTTAGGGTTCTTTGGTAATCCAAGATTAGATATAATGCATACAAGGGGTTTGTATTTATACTAATCTAAACTTGATGACCAAGTTAGGGCATGAATGGGTTATGGAAACCCATCCACGACCGGCCATCCAACCCAAAGGGGTTCTAGAACATTCCCGACTTCTATTTCCATCTCTAGTCCCTTAACATTATATTTAACGACCGTTAGCCAAACACCATTAAATAATAACTCTCGTTAAGTGTTTATTGGTGAATAATAATAATTAATATATAACATTTATATATTAATTATATAACATTGATTCTCATACGTAATGTGTGCAATCCCGAAGTCTCGAGTTCGAATCCGGTCATACGCATATTAAAATATATACATAACCTTTCAACTCCCACTTGGATATATCTTAATATAGTAATGACATTGGTTCAGTCTAGCTTAACACGCTAATGCCCCCAGATTTGAACCGAGTGTGGTTTCCCTGGAAAAACCATTTCTAACGATTCATCATTAATACTTATCCTTTTACTTCTAATACTTCATTAACTGGAATATGGATCAAGTCATTTCACAAGTTAATATTTTGTTTCTTGTTATATCTGATTGAACAAGATTACCAAATCATCTGAACGTATTCCAGATAGATCTTGGGTAAGGCCTTACAAACATCTCGTCAACCCTACGAGGGGCCCAAACAGTATTATGCTTTGAAACAAATTCAAATGAGCAAATTCTATTGACTACAAGACATAACTCATGAACTTTGCAACACTTCTGAAAATAACCCTTATAACCACCTTTTACGGATAGCGTTAGACTATTTCACACAAGTGTGCTACATTCATAACAGTTATCTGGTATCTCAAGTCTGAGGATAAATATCCATGATTTACTTAATGACAATGATCCATAAAGTACAATCATGTTAAGTTGGGATCTGTCATATATTCAATTCATTGAACATCATGTGAATTTGGCATGTCCCACGCATCAATATACTTTAAGTATATTCTACCAAAACTCGGATTTGTCTTAATTCAATGACATTCCCATATCATTGATCGACAACGGACTTTTAGAATAACATAAGTTATTCACGAATTAAACATGCAAGTATAGGATATAATATTAAAAAAATAAAAAATAAACATAACCAATATTTTATTTCATTTGAATAATATTTGTTCATAACATCCCTTATCCAAATACTAAAGAGATCAATGCATGATAATACTAGTTACTGAATTATGCCTCAAGTAATGACAATCATACTTGTTGACAAGGCATAATTTCAACTAACTTTGATCTATTGGAATTTTGAGAATACTTATTTCAAGAAATCAATTAGTGAAGTTCTTGTATGTGTGCATTTAAAATATCTTGATATGCCACATAATATTTCATAAATTATGTGACATCCTCAACCACTAATTTATGACAATCAAACTTTCAAACATTTTAAAGTTTAAAGTATTCTTATTCTTTATTGTATAATGCAACTATGCTCTTAGTTGAGCACAACTAGTCCACATGGCCATCAACAAGGATAAAATCCTCCCATGACTAGTATTGAGTGTCATCTCAATTATACAAACATCATTGTATTCAAACACAATATTTAAAAAATCCGTAACTTCAATATCTACAATGTAATGTTTTAATGCCTTCCAACACTTTCAAGTTTGTTGGTTATGGCAATTACACAACAATTGATGTATTGCTCATCGATAGAATTTTGAGAGCAACTCCAGGCTGAGGAATGTAATTCTAAATTCAAACATATTCTATTAGAATATTGATTACACTAGTTATCTAATAACTCCATTAGATATCAATTTTGTCAAATCATCTTACCTTCAAGCATGATACAAAATTAACATGATGTACATGAAAATCCTTGTGTCAAACTAAGATTTCATTCATGTTTTACATATCCATTTTCCAAATGATATATCATGTTCTATTAGACTCATTTATTTATCCGCACATGTTTATTAATAATAAACATATACTCCAAGGTTGTATGTCTTATTTTCTAAATCTTTCAAGTGAAGTTTCATTCCCAAACTAAAACTTAACATTTAGTTTAGATGGAATGTTACTACCTACAACATATAAGGTTTAAAGAAAACAAACATAATACTCCCACTAGCTTTCAGGAATACTTAGAAATTATCTTATTTTAATTTTAAACCAAAACTTGGATTTAATAGTTAAACATAAGAATCATCTCCGAGATGCATGCATATATCCATTTATGGATTCTTGCAGTTTGTACATTTCCAAAATTATGTGAATTCATAAAACTCCTTTGTATTACTTATCGTCCTCGCAAAAGCAATCACACAAGAAAGAGTTTTAATATTCCATTATAATTTTTCATATCAATGAAAATAAGTATGACAATTATAATCATTATATATTTAATGTGCCAAGGAAAGAATAGTCAATTACAGTTAATTACTTAAGTGTGATTAATAATCTAGTCACAAGTCATGCATTAAACACATGTACACTTTCGTCCATATGATTTCTACACAAAGATTTAAACCACTAGGGTTTTCCTTCTTTTTGAAGAAACTCATCTTCATTAAGATAAACCAAATTCCAAAGTTGATAATCTTTATGGACAACATCTTAACATTCATAGTATGAATGTTTTACCATAATTCAATATTTGGTAATATATCATTATGATTAACAGGTTTACCATGATCCTGTAATTCATATTTCTCATCATATCAAATATCAGAGATATCCTTGCGGATCTATGAATGAGAATTCAATCATCTTGGGGTCTATCATTTACATGTTTAGCCTCATCGTGTTATTCACTAGTGAGTTTTAGAAGAGTATGTGTTTTGTAATTGTAATTTAATCTCTTCAAGATCTAAACAAAACTCCCACTTACTTTTGTAATTTAAAGACTATTTATAAATACTTTAGCAATTAGAACAACACTAAATTGTTTTTTTGGGATATTACAAAACACATTGACAGTTCGTAAATCTTGTTCGTTAATAACCTACTCCATTAATAGTTTTAACCAATCAGAACTTCAATATAAGACTCATTGTGATTCATCACATTCCATACTAAAATGGTGTCTTATTAATCTTCTAGGTTTGAGTCTTATTAAGTATATCCAATCCATACTCAATTTTCTAACCGTGATAACTTTTGAAAGAAAAAAAGATATAGTTATCTTGAATCAAACAATATAACAAATGTTTGATTCTTCTAACTGAACATACCATATACATACAATATTTCATTAGAATTAATATTGTAAGACAATCTAACAATATGTATGATAAACTTATTCCTTTTGGCCTACCTATTTACAACTAAGTCAACTTAATGGTATAATAGAATATCCAAGCCAATTACATTCTTTATAACATAAGTATTCTTTGACCAAGTCAAAAGACATAACATTTATAATATCTTACTTTATATTATAAATCTTGTAATAATTAAAAAAATTCATGTTTGTGACTTTACAACGAAAACATAAACATGTATAAATGAAAGTAATTATGAACACCACGTCTTGGTTTCAATTAATTAATTTTCAAGTTAATATACTATTTATGTCATTCCAAGAATACACAAATATTTAAAGTAGCATTAGATTACTTTATTCTAATTATGTCATTCCTTGAAGTATACAACTTAAGAAACTGCAAAAGCAACCACGCTCGATCTCATGACAAGTGGAGATTTACTTTAAGATTACAATCTAGCCAAGATCTCACTTAACCTTAAATGCAACTTCAAGTGTTTCTTTAATTTGAATGATATAAGACATAAAAGTAGTCTATGTTATAATCTTGACACATGTTCTAAACAAGACAATCTTATTAGAACGTTAATCTCTTACCTCATGATCAATAGAATCCATTAATCATATTTGTATGTGTTGTTCATTTGCACACAATAAATACTTCTCCCACTTGTGCATAGAACAACATCATGTAGTAGATAAACACCATGACATTCATTTGTTTATGTGAGCAATATGATAGTGTTATAGACATATAAGCATCACAAGTAGATGTAGGACCACTTAATTATCAAGGAAACGTTCATGACTATCCTTGAGAATATGAATGTCTACATATTTGAACGTAATGCATTATTTCAATAAAATCTAGAAATAATCTGAGTTACTACCAAGATAATAAAACTTGTAACTCCCACTGAATTAGACAACGTTAAAATAATGCCTTATTCAGTAATACAACTCAATACTCCCACTGGATTTGACAACATTGTAAGTGTTTCATCAACTAGTGAAAATAGTGTGCTATTACGTTGCTAACCCTCTGTAAGACCATTCATAACAATTACTTAGGTACTCAAAGAGTGTATTCTACTCTGTAGATGCTATTAACTTGAAAAATTGATCATGCAATTTCTTTCTTAATAGGTCTACTATCCCCACAATGGTGTGTAACACCTTTAATTGGTCAAAGCAAAACAACTAGATAAAATATACTAGTTTGTCTTTTACCAATTTTGCGGTAATTAGTCTAGCTTCTAATTTAATAACTCATAAAATGTCAAACATGTTTTCTAGTTGACCAAAATGTCATATAAGAATTCAATCACCAACAAAGGGTAGTGAAATCTCTTATGGAAAACAAAGTATGCAATTTTCTTAACTATTAAAGTTTGCTTTGAGTTATGTATTAGAATTTAGACAATTCTAATGTTCCTATCATACCTTTCTCAATCATGAAAAAGAATAGGATTGAGTCTCACTCTTCTTCCAAGGAAAAGAGACTATGTTGGTCTTTTTAGTAAATTTTTCTTGATCAAACATTTGTTTGAAAACAGAACTAGATCAATTTACCAAAGCCCAAACCACATTTACGGTTTAATGTTGCATTAATACAATCAAAAGAATTAACAAAATTCAATTTCAGTATTTTCGATAATTAAATCTTTCAAGAAAATTAAATACCCTTGGTAAATATTCATATTAACTACGAATGTTTCTTGAAACTAGGACCCAATTGCCATAGTTTCACCACATCGCTTGATCCGCTAGTGATGAAAGTATACAACATGGTAATTGTCGAATAATATTAGGTCACTAGTTTTACAACACAAGCTTATATAGAAAGAGATAAGGCGATTGAACAAGTATAACACACACACACTGCCTACAATATAAGACAGAAGGTTATGCGTGGGTGAGTGAATGAAGAATAACTTGAACAACCAACCCTCAAATGAAGGGTTTACAATAGTATTTATAGGCAAGGAGCTAGGGCAACACTCCTCTCCTTCCCTATTCCTTATTGGGCTTGGGCCTCGACTTATGGGCCTTCATACATAAGTTGGACCTTAAACAAACATAAAGGCCGAATAAAGCTACCTATTACATATGAAATATAAATACTTGAAATCTTGTTTAGGAGTGATTCCAACAATCTCCCCTCAGTATATATGAATGTAAGCGGTGAAGCGTTGATGTAATAGTAGCGGTGGCGTCTTCGACATTCTTCTTTCTTGTGAGAGGAATTGTCTTGATTGAACAATCTCCCGGTGTAGAGATAGTTATCTTTGAGCAGTTATGCTTTGGCGTCATCTTTGACTTTGTTCTTTGATCATTGTTCTTTGTGGTGAAAGTGATAGTATGTTGTTATTTGCATCGATGCATCTCAGTGCCTTGTTGCTCCGGTGTCTCACGTCATTCTTCAACATGCTCACACGCTCTATGGCGTTGGAATTCAATCTTGATGAAGTTCTCTAAGTCTTTAACTTTGTAGATTCTTTGGTTGAGCGAAGAATCATTCGGCGGTTGTGTTGCTTTTGAATAGAACTTCCATTAGTGATGATGTTGGCGTGAGCATGAGAAGAATCGACACGATCATTCCGCTCGAGCTTCCATAAGAAGAAAACATTGCAAGCGGTTAGAAATAAGCGGTTTCCGCGCACTTACAAGTTTGAACTTGAGAGTGTTAACGACATAGTGTGAAAACACAACTCTAATTCTTACAAAGGCCGTTCTGAGCTGAGTCCCACAAGTGAGATAACGCGATGTACGAAGTACATCTGATTCGAGATAGTCATTGAGGTACACGAAGCATCACCTCTGACGTAGACCGTTTGAGACACACTCCGCGTAATCCGGGGAGTTACCGAAGCGACTTCTTTGTCGGGCATTTGATGTTGACCTGGCGGGAGTTTCCATTCAATCACGAGGATCACGGATGTGAACCTCTCATAAATGTTCTCGACAGTTGCTAAGATGTGAAGGACTCGATATGAACCTTTGAATCATGAAGACCTTATTGTTGATCAACAAGTGATTAAATGTCAAGTGTTCCTAAGAGATCTTTTGATGAATCTCGTGGCTCTAGACTCAATAGTGCGTTTTGGTTTTCTGGCGGAGACTAGGAGAGGTCTCCTTCTTCAATACCGGCGATCTCTAAGAAAGCCAATAGTTTATGTAGGGTTCCTGTGAGAATGAAACAAGCTTACGTGAGAGAAACTTGAGTGGCTAAGAAGGTTTAGTGCATCGTCCTTTGGGTCCATGACGACTTTTAATCTTCAATACCGGTGTCACTAAGTGACAACCGTAGTATATGAATTGAACCCGATTATGCGCCTAAGTTGAATAATCGGAGGGCTATTTCTTTTCACCCTTTACTTTACATTTCTTTTGATTCTTCAACTCCTTCTTTCTCCGATTCTCATTTCTCCTTTTACAATCATTCCTAAGGACTTCTAACACTAACTAATGGTAGTGTCCTTGGGTAGATCCCTCCGACTCTGGCGGATCATAGGACAGTTATTCTAACCTTAGTCACCTTATAACTCCATGACTAACCTATGTTTGCCATTTAAACCCTTGTAAGTAAAAAATATCTCTCAAAGGGTTTGTAGATGAAAACATGTTTGAACCACGGTGAGAGATAAGTTTTGCATAAATACTCCCCTCACATGTGCTTAATAGTTTTAATGGTTAAATGCACGGTGAGGAAAAAAGCGCACTTTTGAATTGATCCACTAAAGATAGACAATCTCCCATGAGACACGGTTCGTTGAATAGTTAAAGAGTTACATTGTCGACTTTTAGGTGACAACTAGCTCTAATAACTACCTTGAAGGTGTAGACAAACCTCGAAGGTTGTCATACCCGTCGAGTTCATGTCTATCAAGAGTTTCTCGAATGGTACTTTCTACTAAGACAAGTCCTTTGCGAGACACGTTTACATCACTAGCGAACTAGCTTGAAATTATTACCGTCCGGGACAAGTCTTTTCGAGTTACAAGACAGTTTAGGATCGTCAATTCATTGGTTAAGTCTTTGCACGAGAAAGCGAGGGCTTGCATGTTGCTTTACAAAACATATTTCTTATCACACAATTTTCTCCCCTCAAAATGGCATATAAGATGTTATTTTGAAACATTTTGAGAATAAATATGACCATTTTGAGTGTTGTGGGAAGAGTGACCACTTGTGAACAATTTGTGAACAAAGTTTTCATCAAATACTCCCCTCGACTAGTGATATAAGCGGTTGAGGTTTTGAAATCATATGGGAAGTACTTGTCTTTTGAGCAAAACCTTGAAAAATGAAAGGTTTGATAGGTTTTACTCAAAAATAAAAGCTTTCGCTCCTTTTATAAGGATTGTGGCGAGGCGTACCACGGGGTCCTTTCTTGACAATTGCGGGTTGTACCTTTGTTATGTGTGCACAAGCCATTCACATATAAAATCATTCATCCAAAATCATATGAAGGAAGCAATTCAAGGGTACCGGGAAGTGCGGTGATGTTCCGAGTGTGCAGGCGTTGAAAGCCGGTGATGTTTATCTGGGTCTACCACCAACATAGCTCTCCAGCGTGCAGGCGATCCCCACGAACAACCGTTCATCAATCATAGTGATGATCCGCCTCACATTCCTCACATCACGAGAGTTCCGGTAGCTTAGGATTCCCGACCTTGACGTATATCCTTCAATCATATGCCAATCCATCTCTAACCATCTTCAAGGTATGATCCCGAATTTGTGGAGCTCACTACCGCCATTAAGCGGTTCTGCGAAGTTCACTGCGGTAAACAATGCGAAAGGTTTCTTGATGGCGTGAGTTGTGTGGTGGTTGATGTCGGGAAGATCTAGGCGTGGTGGAGTGAAGTTTACGTTTACGATATGATTCAACGACCATCGGATATCTTGACCGTTCTTTGATCACAATCGTCTAATGAAGATGAGAGCCGACTTGATAAATTCACGTTGAATTTCGATCGAGAATTGTCTCATCGACCACATACTTTGGCAAGGTACATGTCTTGATGTCGTTGGTGACAAGTTCTCAAAGTCGACACGAGAATTCATAGTCTGTTCATCTTGTCGTTTGACTATGATATTCTTCAAGAATGTGTAGTCCCACTTAGACTTGAGATCAATGTGTTTGATGGCCACGATGTCCTTAGAGCTATACACTTCATGTTGAGACTTGAACCGGGCGACACGTAGTAGATTCTTGGCGTTCGGGCCAATGATGAATCCCATACAATGCATCTTGGTCGTATGCTTGCGTTGTCGAAAACAAGTGAGTTACACGTTCCTCGATAGCTATGCGGTTTGAGTAACAAGCATTTGGGAATGGAAGAGTCAAAGATGTAGCGTATTTTCGTGAACCATCGCCACCATGGAGAAGAAAATCCGGTCTTTGTTGAAGAAATGTCGAAAGGAATCCTTGGTTCTTACGGTTGGCGATTGTTGGTAGAGGTTTGGTCGGTCGGTGTAGTATGGAGGTTGTTCCTTTTGGTGAAGTCGATGTTTGCTACAGGTTGAGCCAATCCATGTTGTTAGACATGGCTCGAGCAATGTTTTCAAGGTGATATTCAACCTCGATTGCACTTTCGAGCTATTTTTCAACGGAAGGAATGCTTCATTTTGATGCGCTTCAACTCGGTTCGTCATCTTCTTCACACGGAATCTTTCTTGCAAGATTTTGCATGCTCCAGTGTACTACCGTCTACCAATTCTTGACCTTCTTGGGGTAGGGGTGTCGTTAACAAGAGTGGAGAACCATTCAAATTCTGCGGTTGTATCGTCATCAAGCCATGAGGCGACATCGAGTTGAGTCGTCTTTTCTTGCTTTTAGAAGGCCTTGATGATGATTCGGGTTTCTTCACTTGTTTGGGAGAGGAGGGTTGTTGTTGGGGCTCGGGGACCTCTTCATCGTCACCACCCGTATACTCAAAGTGATCACCGTTTTACGAGTCACGGGTGGTAACTCGGAATCGTCCGAGGTTTATCGATTGAAGACCGTGGTGGAAGACTTTTGTTGTGCGAGGAATTGGTTTTGGAGGAGGTGGCATCGAGGAGGATTCACGGACATCTTTTGACGTTTAGCCTCGTCGGTCTTATCGATCACGATCATCCTCGTCTCTATGGCGTTTAGGCCTCTCGGCTTCTTCTCGGCATGCGAATTTAGTTGGAATGCCGGCAAAGCTTCTAACGGTTTGCTTTCATGAGAGGCAAGCATTGCGGAGCGTTTAGGCGGTTGTGCGACGATCGATCAACTAATTGCGTCGAGAAGATTTTGGGATCAACGAGATTGATCTTGACATACATCGGTGTTGACTTCATCGCTGTTTGGCGGTGCAGGTTTGGATAGAGTTGTCGGTAAACATCTCTGTGTAAGTCTAGGAGCGTTGTCATGAAGGTACTGTTTGTGTAACCTTCAATCATTTCGTTTAGTTGCTCACGGCGATGACTCTTCATGAATTCTGCACAAACTTCCTTTCCTTGTTCCTCTTTTCGTTCTCTCTATATATATCTTGTATGTGATCGTGAAGAAATTGACTTCTTGTTAAGGCGTTTTTCTTCGACTTCTTTGTGACTTTTGAATCCGTTCATGAGCTTGAGAAACCCAAGATTTTGGTTTCTTCACGGTTTGGATGAGGATTTTGTTGATTTCGTTGATGGTGGTGGAGATGAATGTGAAGAAGAGTCGGATGAAGAGGAGATGTGAGGAGACTACGGGTCCTTGGTGGTTGAAGTTTCCTTACGAGTTTCGATTGGATTATCGAGAAGAAAATCGTCATAATCGGACTCTTTATCCTTCTTTTCCTCATTAGTTTACGGATTCTCAAAATTAAACTCCATAGTGTCTTCCTGTTGTTGTTGTTGCAAAGAGTGGTGGTACCGGCTCCTTATCGGGTTGATTAACGCATCGGGAGATGGTTCGGAGGAAGCAACACCACTAGTTCCTCGGGTCCACCCATTTGCTCTTTAGCAAATTTTTCGACTTTGTGTTCATGTCTAAGTTGATGCAATTTCTTTACGTAAGTTGTCTCGGTGGTTCTTCTTCACTACGAGCTTTCGGCATCATAAGGTACAAATACGGAGTCTTTCCTTTACCCTTATCATCTTGAGGACTTGGAGGTTTACGTACTATTGGAGTGTCGGACACATCCTTAGCGGTTTCAGTGGAGAACCTCCTCATACATATCTGTACCTTGAACTTCGTCCTCAAGGTGTTGTTTGGTTCGAGTTTGGGTTTAGGAATGGGAGTAGCTTCTGTCGGGAACAAACCTTTTCTCGGAGGGTTTCGTTTGGGAAACTTCCTTTGTGACTCGAACTTGTAACACTTCGGCACTTCCTCTTCTAGTTCTCCAGTAGGAGTTCGGAAGATTTTTCGTCGAGGTGACCAACCTTGCCTTGTCTTCTTGCTTCCGGATACATTTATGCGTTTGAGCTTTCGACATCTTGATTAGCGGTGTCTGGTAACACCGCATCTGTTTCTTTGTAGATGATTCCTTCATTCGATGGTCGAGAATAGGTTCGATCAACATGTCGTGATTGTCGGGGTCATTGAGCCTCTTGGGAATATCGAATGTAGTCAAGTGCTCTTTGGATCAACAATTTGGTATATCGATGTAGGGAATCTTTGAGCCAAGTTTGTTGAGAAATGACATCATGTCATCCCAAATCGAGCTTCAATAGCGATGTGTTTCATGTTGACAAATGCCCAAAATATTTGCGGTTCTATGAGCTTAGGATGCTCATAGCCGCTATCACGACCGAAGCGGACTTGGTGATAATCATGTAGAGTGTTCTCCAAGGTTGAGGAATACTCTTGAGCTCTACGTGAGAGTGTTTGGTGATTACTCCTGTAGCCTCATCATAACCGATATCGATTAAGAATTGGAGAGTGAGCTCTTGATGGGTGTGGCATAAAGTTTGGGTGCGGTTCGACTTGAGAATTAAGAGAAACGACCCTTAAGTCTGCGGTGTAATGGTGACTTGTTTATGGTTGAGTCACCGTCGCTGCTGATCCTTCCTTCCTTGACCCTTTCCATGGTGTTCAGGCTGTTGGATATAGATCTCGAGGCATTGCGAGAATGTGTGAGCATGTTACGATATGGATGAGACCTCGGAATGTCAATAGCGATTAAGCATGAAGACTCGAGCAAGTGAGAGTCTTGAAGTCAACTCGGAGATTATTCTTTCCAATCTTCATTGGATAGCCATGAGGATAGATATCGACAATGGAGAGAACATTTGGTGCATCCATGTTTGGTTGGCGACCATGTCGTGATGCGAAATAATATTAGCCAAAAGAACCAACATATCGAAAGACATAATGTTAGTCAACGGAAGTTCTTATTGTCTAGTTATTTAATGTACAACGTCAATGATTATTCTGAGTCCTAAGTCACTTGTATGTCCAATAGTCTAATGGCGTCGTGAAATGTTTCGTGAGTTAGTTAACTTTAAGTTTTAAAGTTTATGTTATCACTTATTGTTCACAACATATCAAGCGTTTTGGTTTATTAGTGACATTATTGGATTCGTGACGTTATGATAAGTTTATTAACAAGTTTTGTACACGTAACAATTCATAATGAAGGTCAAAATGGCTTAAGCGTAGTATTGACAAAGTTACGCGTAAGCGATCGTGACATACAGCGTGGCGAAAGCTTATCGTGGGATCCCTATCTTCTGGCGTAAGAAATGTTAGGCGCGTGAAAAAGGGGACCTTATGCGTGGAGCTTACGGCGTGGCGTATAAGAACCTTACGCGTAAGGCTTACTCGTGAGTAGACCTTATCGTGGAGGTCCTTGTTCGCATATCCTTCACGGGATACGCGTGGTCCCTTTGTAGAACCTTACGGCGTAATAGTTATCGTGGGTTTTATTTCGCATAACATGACTACGCGTAGGGTAATCCTTATGCGTAGAGATTCTTATGACCTTGATTACGAGTGTTTAAGCGTAGCAAAGCACGAAATAAAGTTATCAACTCATCAATGTTCACATAAAACAACAATTTATCACGAGATAACAACATTTTAGTCCATGTAATGCATTACGCGTAGAATCACATCGCGTAGTCTAAACCCTAAACTTACGCGTATGAGATTTAGCCATGGGATGAACATCATATTGATTACGGTAGTTCTAAGAAGTCCATAAAGTAGTTTTATCCAAGTTTTAACATCAAATAAGCCTTGAATCACAAATACCCAATTTATATGAACTTGAACCTAATTTTGAATTAAGTATCATAGTTGTTTACGGGTGATTTACGGGTTTACATATGTTCAATTGAACTTGAAAACAACCTTATATGACTATCTTTTATACCAAAAACCTTCACATTTGAAAAGACCCAATTCTCGCATAAACCCTAAATCTCAAATACATTCAATTCAGTGTCTAGGTGCGTTTTGATGTTTAAGAAAGTATTATAGATGATGTTAAAACATTTTGGCACAATCCTTTTAACTTCAAACACATAAACAAGATTATGTGTTCATACGCATCTGCGTAGAACACAAAATCACCCATAGGTTAAAATCAAACCGTTAATTTTCAAAATGGTTTAAAACCATTGTTTGTAATCTTGTTATGAACACACAAACACTTACAAAATGAAGATCGAGACACATGATTCTTGAAGGATGTTAGGCGTAGGATTTGAAGGTTTTAGCAATAAATGTGATAAGAGTGGTAGGTGGGGTATTTTATTGAAAAATACTTTGATTATATGAGTTTCGGTCCCTCCACCTTTTCCTTTTTCAACCAAAGCCTTTTAACTTCCATTTAGGTTACCAAACAAAGATTTTTGAGAGAAAATCATGGCGACACTCCCCTCGGCTTGATAAATTTAAAAGGTTTTTAATTTTAGTCAGGGTGTCATTGAGCGATAAGTCCACCATCATTTGTATAACAAAACAACGAGATGTGATAACATGCAAGTACACTTATGTTTTGGAATGGTTAAGTGATAAATTTCTCCCCTCAACACTTGATCGGAAAAATCTTGAGATTTGAGAGATGCAAGTGTTGTGGAAAACAGTACTTGCCATGTTAAAGAAAATAGATGAGAAGAATATTTTGTTGTTTTATCAGTTTTATATTTTTGTATTTTGTTTTGAAAGATTTTATTTATTTACAAAAGATGTTTTGGTGTTTGTGGGTTTTAAGGCTGTTTTAAGAGGTCATCAGTTCCTCTTGAGTCAAACACCTCATACCAATTCGGTGGACCAACTCATTAAACCTAGCGGGAGGCAAGGCTTTTGTGAGAAGATCGCCAATTGGTATTGATACCCAAAGTATAGTTCAACGGTACCTGTTCCACATGATCCTTGATGAAATGATAGCGTAGATCGATGTGCTTTGATTTGAGTCTTGAGCGGGTTGCGAGATTGCAATGGCACTCCGATTGTCGCATGATACATCGGGATTACATCAAATACATAACCATAGTCTTTGAGTTGTGTTCTCATCCAAATGACTTGAGCACAACACGCGGACATGGCTACATATTACGCTTGATTGATGACAACGATGTACAATCTGCTTCTTTGATTGCCGGGACACGGTTTATCAGAAATTGTAGTGCTCTGAAGTACTTTTCCTTGAGTCTAGGCATCCTGCGTGATCGGTCGTCGAAAAAGCGATTAGTTCAAAACGAGAATCCCGGATACGGATCCCAATTAATGGTTCCCTTTATGTATCGGAGGATTCTTTTAGCCTCGAGAGGTGGGTTTCGGTTGGTCGCGACGATAGCGGGAGCATAGATAAGCGGCAAAGACAATATCAGTCGCTATTTGTTAGATACATGAGAGACCCAATAATACTTGGTATTTGGTAGGGTCAACCAATTTCCCATGTAAATCGACATCTAATTTCTTGGTATGAGTCATTGGTGTGGCATAAGTATCACGGTTTTCATTCCAAACTTGTTTAACAATTCAAGGGCATATTTGGGTGACTCGAGAAAAATACCACGGGGTGATTGATGAACTTGCGGTCCTAGAAAGAGCGTAAGTTCACCCATCATGGACATTTCAAAATTTTTCTTCATGAGTTTTGCAAAAGCGATTGAAAACTTTTATGTGTTGACCCAAAATGATGTCATCCACGTAAATTTGAACAATTAAGATGTGTGCCCGTGATATTGTATGAAAAGAGTTGGGTCAACCGAGCCTTTGGTGAAATTATTGGCAATGAGGAAAGATGATAGCTTATCGTACCATGCAGGGGCTTGTTTGAGACCATAAAGAGCTTTGTTCGGTTTGTAGACATGGTTCGGGAACTCGGGATCAACGAATCCATCGGTTGGTGACATAGACCGTTTCTTTAAGTTGTCCATTGAGAAGCGCCGTTTGACATCCATTTGATGAACCGTCATGTTCATATGAGCATGAGCGAGAAATATCGAACGACCTCAAGGCGAGCAAGCTGGAGCAAAAGATTCTTCAAAGTCTATCCTTCTTCACGGCGATAACCCTTAGCAACTAGCCGTGACTTGTTTGGATGACATTTCCTTGACATCAATTTGTTTTCCAAATCCATTTTAGACCAATGGCGTAGACCCTGTTGGTCTTTCAACCGATTCCATACTTCAAGGCGTTTGAATTGGTTAAGTTCTTCTTGCATGGATTCAATCCGGTTGTCTTTTGTCATTGCGTCTTTAATGTTTTAGGCTCGATTGGCGAGACGGTGAGTGCATAAATGCAATGTTCACCGTCTGAGTGAAGACGTTGTCTCGTAACGGTTGGTTGATTCGGGTTGCCAATAATGTTAGCGGAGGATGGTCTTTTGTCCATCTATGTGTAGAGGTTGATGTTGGTATACATTGTGCGATTACGAGGATTCAAATGGTTTGTTGAAGATTCCGCGACATCGGGTGCGGCGATCTCATTAGCAAGCGGGTTGAAGACGCATTTGGATCAAAATCTGCGGTGGGGTACTTCATTGAGAATATCATCATTGGTTCATCATTGTTGGGCGGTGTGTTCAAGCTGTTGTGTTGGAGTCAATTGGTGTAGGTGCATCTTCAACGATGGTTGTTGTAGCAGTGTATCGGTATAGGAATATTATCGGGTTGTGCGGTGAGCAGCGGATACACGAGAGCACGTTCATCAATATCGTCACGAGCGGAGGAGCAAATAACCTTTCCATTTGTTGTGAGTTAGGCGAGGGCTTTCTTGGTGATGATGGGGTTGAGGAAGTTTAAGCGGTTGTGACCGGGTTCTAAGTATTATACTCGAAGCCATTTCCGTGAGTTCATCGAAATGAGCATGAATCGTTTCCATAACCTCCTTAGTTCGACGATTCAGTTCGGAAACCTTTAGAATTATCACGATATCAATAAAGACTCAATATCGACTTTGGCTTTTAGCTTTCCAAAATCATCACGATCATTATTTGGATAGCAAAGGGATCCAAATACATGAAAGTGTTTGAGGTTCGGTTTATAGTTGTGGACAAGCTCAAAGGTGTTTTGTTGTGGCGTTTTGTGATCATGGAGCGGTTTTGAGTATAGCATGCGATGAATCGACACGCCCATAAGTAATGGAAGTTTAGCATTGATTAACATTGTTCTTGCGGCTTCCACTAACGTTCGGTTTCGTCTTTCAACAACTCCGTTTTGTTCGGTGTCCGTGCAATAGATGTTTGATCTTTGAATTCCACTTTCTCATAAAATTCACGAAGGGTTTTGTTAACAAATTCGGTTCCTTTATGCATTACGATGATTACGGCGGTGTTGCGGGTGAACTGTATCTTTGTGAAAGGTGATGATCATTTGTGGAGCTTGGTCTTTGCTACGAAGAAAGTAGACCCAAGTCCATCGAGTAGTCATCAACGATTACTAAGATGTAGCGTTTGCCATTTATCGTTTGCACGCGCATTGGGCCACACAAATCCATGTGAAGAAGATGAAGCACATCTTTGAGGCGTGTTCCACCTTTGAAGGAAAATGAGCACGAGTGCTTTTCCCTTGTTCACGGTGAGCAAAGGTGATCTTTTGAATCGGAATCGTGGGAGTCCTTCAACTAGTTTGTGTCGAGCAAGATTGGTGATGGTTTGAAAGTTTAGATGTGAGAGGCAGCGGTGCCATAGCGAGGATTTTGTAGATGTTGCCTTTGAAAGTAAGCAAATGGGAGAGGAAGCAACCATGTCTTGCATAGAGATAGTGTAGAGGCTGGAATTACGCGAGCGGACATAAGATCGTTTCCTTGTAGATCACGAATGAAACAAGTTTTCTCCTGAAAGCAACCTCCAAATCTCCATCACAAAATTGACCTCTCGAAAGCAGTTGTGACGAGGCCTTCCACATAGTAAACCACCTTATTTCGATGTTCCCATTAACATAATCTCCGTAGCCCATGATGGGCTGCAGTGATCGTTCGAATCGGCGGTGCCAATGAACTTTGCAATAAAGTTTGATAATGAGTTTAAGATTGCTGTCATGTGTCGGGAACATCCGCTATCAACAATCAGAGAATGATCATATCACTGCATTACACAGACGACACAGATGGAATAGAAGTAGATGTGGAACCCGAAATGTTAGAGGGTTCCGAAGCAGGTACATTAGACATACACACATTCACAATTTTAGGCATCCATTTAAATCCAAGTGTGTTATATATCCATTTCTGCCATCTATAACTACTCTTTGCTTTAGTCTTAGTGAAATCACTAGGTGGTACTACATTCTTAGGAGGTGAAGCGGGAGCTACTGTGATAGCAATGGTTGCCTTAGAATCTAAAGATGGTGGTTTACCAAGCACAGACTTAGAATGATTAGTGGGCCTAGAGGTATTCCGATTCTTAGGATTCCGTAATCTAGAGATTATAGCTTTAGCAACACATTTGTCATGACAATCGAATTCATACTCTTTTGACAAATATCACAAGGTGCATCGGATGAATATCAAAGGTACTCAACGGTTTAGCATTCGTTACATCACTATTTCTATTACATTTGCGGGACGCAACATCTATAGTGGAAGTAACTTGAGTTTTATTGATTCCTAGGGTGTTCTTCTACTTTAGCATTCCTTATTGATCTTTTCTTAGGTGCAACTTCCTATTCTTCGTTTGAGTGCTCTAGGTTTGTGAAGTGCGGACGTTTGGAAAAGATGCAACTATTCTGTTTGATGAGGAAACACATTAGCAACTTGTGATTTGGCGGTGGGAATTCTAGGTTCACGATTACTAAGTGTGTTGGTGCTAATCTCTTAATCACGATGGCGGGAGTTGTTCATACTTTCCTAACATTTCCGTAACTTAGAGATGGTGTGAATCGGATCTTGATTTTCGAGCGAATATTACCGGCAAAATTCATGACTTCTCTAGTGTGAGCAAGATAGTGATCAAGTTCATTAGATGCTTCATCTCGAGTCTTTTGAGTAAATCAAATATGACACCATATTCTGTTTAACTTTTAAAAGTTCTTGTTCATATTTTGAGATTTGACTTTTCAAAGACACGTTTTGATCATCCAGTTGAACAATTTTAGGATCAGAAGATTTGGCACTCAATTGAGCGATTTTCTTTTGAAAACTAAGTTGATGGTTGTGAATATCTTTTTCACACCATTGAAGACGACGTTTTGCATTGTGAATTTCCGTGTGTAATCGTTTATTTTCTGCTTTTAAAGACTCGATCTGAAGCACATTATCGGTGTTCTCATGATTACAATGATGTCAACAATATCGGCGAGAGATATGATCGGATGCATATGGCAGCGAATAGAATAGCACAACATTATGGATATCGGTACGAGATAACATCTTCCAAGAGTCGATCAACATCTTTTCTCAACAGTTTCTTTTTGCGTTTTGTGTTAGTAATAGATGTTTACATTTCTCGGCGTTTTCATTACCCAAGTTCCTTATGAAAATCCTTTTCCCGAGCAATTGCACAACTTTTCAAGTTTTAACATTAGGTAAAGATTTTTCGAAAAATGTCTCTTTGTTCTCTCGCGGAGGCGATTGAAAATGTTCAACTTTTATTTCGGATCGATATTCTATCTCATGTTGTAAAATTTTGAGGTCGACCATGAAAATGTCAAAATATCGAAGAATTTTTCGATTTTCGGGTTGTGAGTTTACTTCGCTAATGGAAGGTAAAGGACCATAAGTTTGTGCAAAGGCTGTTTTGGGATTAACAATAGAAGACTCGGGTGTTTTGATGATAACCCTTGGTGTGTTGGAAGAATCCGTTGGTGTGTGAAAGTGACCGCATTTTATAATTAAAGGTTTGTTGTAAACAACATTTTTAATTTTGATCGACTCTCGTCTTACGCATCTAATTCCTCTTGACGATGGTATTCAACAACACTCATGTGATATTATCAATTTTGTATTGTGCCTTTGGAAACTTGAGGAGTTGGTTTGAATGTTTTTAGTGAAAGCTTAGGTTTATGTCGGCTAGATTTTTCCATATCCATTTGGATTGGGTTTTAAGGTAAACTTTTCAATAGTCATTCTTGATTCACCATGTTTGTAAACAACCGTTTTAAACTCTTTAATTTTGTTTTGCAAACCGAGAATTTACGCAAGAAGGTCATCTACCGATTCGTTGAATGCTTTTTGTATCACGGAGAAGCTGTTTTGACAATTTAACAACTCGACCTTAGCTTTTGATTTTCCAAGGTGAGGCGTTAATTTGCTTTTTATGTTCATGTTTGATTGTTCTAATTCGGACAACAAAGCATTCTTCGGCGGCTAGATCACGATCATCTCTCTAAATATTTTTCGTTTTGATGAGATTTTGCAAAGCGGCTTCAAAACCTTTTCACGGTTTTCTTGAGTTTTGAAAAAGTTGAGTTGCATTTGTAAACATTCAAAATCCTTGGTTAATGATGCATTTTACTTTTAAGGGGTGATTTAATGCATAACATTCCTCCATTTTGATTTTATGGTCTTGAATTAACCGAGCAAAATCGGATGAGGCAACAGATCATCTTGTTCAGCGTGAGTCTCAACATGATCATTCTTTAGATCCTCGAAATGCGACCACGAGTCAATTTGATTATCAAGGGGACCATAAGGTCATCTTGATCGTCAAATGTAACTCTGAGGTTAACTTGAAAATCATCGAGAGGAAGATGTAGAAGACTCATTTTGAGCGATCGATCCGTGCGGATTCGAGATATTGGCGGAGATATTAGTTCGAGATATGATGATGGTTTGTTGGTGCACGAGACAAGCCATCGGTGTCATCTACTGGGCTGAATCACTCATGTGCGGCTCATGCATATTAGCCATCAACATACTTGTTTGCATTAGCACTGCAAGTCCTCCATATCATCATCGAGTGCGCATACGCCATAAAGCTCTGTTCTTTGTTTGTAAGAGATCCACCGACTTCATCCTTAAGAGCCAAAAGTAAGGCCTCTTTGAAATAAGCACCGCCCCTAGTCCTTGGCTTTGGGCATGCATTAGCCAGTGTCCCTTTTCATTGCGGTTGTAGCATCTAAGACCATTTAACCGATTACGAGCATTTCCTGTTCCACCACTTGAGCTCTGTTGTTATTCCTACCCACATTAAACCCTTGACCACCGCCCATCGGCGACCATAATCACGATTACGAACTTCAACCGTCCATTGTTCACATGACTTGAGTCCGTGTGTTAGATGAGGAGCGAATCGATTGTTGGATTTGTTGGTGTAACGGCCAAACGCATTAGCAATCATCACAAATCCTTGTTGCAATGCTTGAATGGATCGATTTCCTCGGTAGCTTCAACGACATATGCTTGAGCATTGTTCTTTGTATGGGACCAATTGATTTTGTTGAGGTTGAGGTTGTTCTTTGTGAAGGTGTGTTGGAAGCGGTGGTTGAGTTCTTTGGTTGAGAGGATAAGTCATTGAGCATACAAGGCAAGTTGTTGATTGTCCGGTTGTATTGTTTAGCAATTTGAGCACGGAGAATCCTTTCGATCAACTTCCTTTTCATGAGGCTTCAAGTAATCGTACAACAATCCATAAGTAGAATGATGCATGTTCTTGGCAGCGGAGAAAAATGACATACTTCTCCCATTCGGACCAAGACTACTCGGGAACTTAGTATTCACGCAATTCTTGGCATGATGATGTTGTGTTTATCCAAATCATTGATGATGTCGAAAATCGGTGATGATATGACTCAAGTGTCTCTCGAGGTTCAATCATGAAGTGTTCATAAGCCAAGTAAATTTTGGATTCCAAATCCTCCGATTGAGTCTGAGATCCTTCCATAAGAAGGCGAATATGATCCCACATTTTTGTGCGATCTTTTGAGCATCAACACTACGAAGAATTGGGTTTGGTAATCCTAAGAGGATGTATTCCATTGCAAGTTCATCGCTTCATAGTGTAGAAGTTACGTAGGATTTAAGATGCCTGCTTGATAGCAATGTTGGTTTGTTCATCTCTTGGTGGAGCAATGTTGGATCTCCGGGTATAGTGACGGTAGGCATCTCAAATGGACCTTCTAAGATAACCTTCTTTAAGAACTTTCCGTGTGGCTTCTTTGGATCACAAAACCTAAAGAACCTTATCACCCATTGATCGTAGTTTCTGGAGTGAGCATTGGAGGTCTATCAGTGATCGACTTCATGAATTGATTGTTGGTGCTTAAAGCTTCACACATCTTAGCAAACCAAGTGGGTTCCTTCATAGTTGTCCGTGATGGATGTTGATTGAAATCGGTTGTGTAGGGTTGAACTTGAATGCTTGGTTGTGGTTGAACCATTTGTGGTTGTGGAATTGCACCAAGTTGTGGAGTATGTTGCTGATTAAATTGTTGTTGATAAATTGCTTGTTGTTGATTCCATTGTTGATGTTGTGGAGTTAATTGTTGTTGTTGTTGATGATTATAAGTGTGAGGGAAGTAGTTAGAGTATGGTGGTTGAGACATGATGATAAACTTGTGTAGTAAGAATGGATCTTTGTAGTCGAATGAACCTTTGTTGATGAAGTATCCTTAGGCGTAGAAATGACAAGAACCAAGTAGCACTTATGCGTAAAACACCAAAAGTTACGCGTAACAAGAATAGTTCTGCGTAGGATTTAGCTTCTGCGTGGCGGGAAAAAGACTAAAGTTACGCGTAAGCGATAAGTTAGGCGTAGAAAGTTAGGCGTGGGATTACCTTATCGTGGGACTAAGTCTCACGCGTAAGATGAATCTTAAGCGTAAGATTTTCTGGCGTAAGCTTTATCTTAAGCGTAAGATTAGGGTTTTATCCCAAGTGATCTTTACACTTCACGGTGCAAAAGATATCCAAAGTCGGCGTATTTTCGGACTTATCCAAGTAAGAAAACACGGAATAAACCGAAAATTGAAGATCAAACCAAGGAAAGTCTTACAGCGTAAATTTAGGGTTTTGATACGCGTAAGATTACTCGTAACTTTGATTCTATCCAAATTTGTTTCTAAACCAGTTTTTGTGATGAAATAGCTTCAATATCACCAAAATAACACAAAAGTGTGAAACTTGATGATCCAAAGCTTCTAAAAGCAGTTATCGTAGGATAACACCCTCGTATAAAAACTAGCTTAAAACAAGGAAAAACACGTAAAGTTCCAAACTTTTGCCAAAACCAATAGTTTAACACCTAATAACGTTGAAAGTACAAGAATCTTGGATTCAAAAGTGTAAAAATTAGTTTTAAGCGAACCAAAGATGATGTTATCTTCTGCGTAAACCCAAAACCAAAACTTCAAAACAAACGAGTACACCCAACTATTTGGCGATTGATACCCTTTGTTAGGTCACTAGTTTTACAACACAAGCTTATATAGAAAGAGATAAGGCGATTGAACAAGTATCACAACACACACGTAAACAATATAAGACACCGGTTATGAAGGATGAGTGTGAAGAATAACTTGAACAACCAACCTTCAAAATGAAGGGTTTACAATAGTATATATAGGCAAGGAGCTAGGGCAACACTCCTCTCCTTCCTATTCCTTATTGGGCTTGGGCCTCGACATGGGCCTTCTACATAACCTCTTTGGACCTTAAACAAACATAAAGGCGAATAAAGCTACCTATTACATATGAAATATAAATACTTGAAATCTTGTTTAGGAGTGATTCCAACATATCCTACATAGGATCTTTTCGTGCTTAAGATCTTATAAGATCCCGATCTTTACCATACGATCTTACGATCTAATCCGATCCGATCTTACTTTTCTCGGATTACAAACTAAAAAACTACAAATTTATGGGTTGTTTGTTTGTAGAATTCAAAAAGCAACATGTTAATCTTTTTAAACATTTTATAATCATAATTTAGGACAACATTTATATGAAACATTCATAGTATTTTATGGTTATAATGTATTAGAATTTGTAGATTTGTATAAAATTACATAAACTATTAAGAAATAACATTAGAGTAGGATCTTAAGATCCCGATCCGATCTTATGATCACGATCTTGTAAAGACGAAAACGATCCTGGGTAGGATCCCGATCTTGACAACCTTGCTTCCCCTTAGGAAAATGCCTAAAGCGGCCATGTATCCTCCCAATACACCAATGCATCTAGTTCATAGAACTATTGCCACTAAAAGCAAGACCTTAATCAGTCAATACGTTGTCTTTCGACTATTTGTTGATTTTGAGAAAACTTGCAAGAAAAGGATCACACCCAATCGGTATTATCAAGGGAAAGGGTTTTGAGCAAACAAAAGAATGTTATTTAATCAAGTCATGCCTTTCTTTAAACAACTAAAAGATCATTTTGAAAGTCTTAAAAGGGAATGAATTTAGACATTAAAGAAATGGAAAAGGAATTTGATGCTATGATAGTTGAGGTTAGTGATTATGAGCGTGCACTAAAATATAATGAGATTGAGAGGAAGAACTTGCATACATTGAATGAGACTCTTATTATCGAATGTGTTGCTCAAGATGTGTTTTTCATCGCTACAAATTGTTCCATTAACGCTTCTCAATTTCATGAATTATCTGTTCCGAAAGTCTCCCATGATCGTGTCATTGAGCTTGAAAAGACTAATTCTAAACTAAGCGAGAAAATTGAACTGGATGATCACGACAATGTGGTTAAACATTTTCTAAATTAGAGGTTGAACATTTTAATCTACAACTAAAATATCAACATCTTAAAGAAAATGTAAAACTTCAAATATCAAGACATCCTCGATGCTTTAGAGTTTGATGCGATTTTCAAATAAACAAACGTGATGAATGATTCATGCTCATTGTAACACGATCGAAAATTGAAAGCCCAAATCTCTCAATTAAAGGGTAAAAGAACAATGTGACTGGCTCCAAATGCCTCAAATCCTTTAGATTCTCGAATTCTCAAACGTTTCATCTTCAAAACTTAGTAAATGCATTACAAAAGGAAAACGAAAGTTTTCTAGAAGAAAATGAAAAGGTTAAACATCATTTCAATGAGTTATTTGAATCAATAAAGGTCACTCAGAATAAAAACAACGAACAAATAGCTTCATTGCAAAAGGAAATTGAGAATCAAGAGCCGTGTAAAAGGAAAATGCCAATGACCAATGGGGAGAATGGTGTATCAAAGGTTCACTCTAGTAACAAATATGCTTTGTCTATGAAATATTTTCCCTCATCTCGTGAATAACAAACTTGCTATTCAAACATACTTCTCATCCCTTAAGGATTGTCTAGAATGTCTCGTGAGATTGTTGAAGAGGATAAATTAGAAACCACTTGACAATGCAATTGGGCATGCATGCTTATATGCCAAACGATCTCAAGAAATTCTAGAATGCTTAATTACAATATGCCCAAAGTCCTTAGGTGAGAGAGTTAATCCTTTGATTCCGTGTTCTATGCCTAGTGCCAAGTATGATATTCATTCGATGCCCGATGTTTTGAATGTGATCCTTAGTATGCCTTCAAGTAGTTCGATTCGGATCCGTTAATGCTAAGAAAGCGAACTCTAGTGTGCCTTCTAGAAGTACAAATTCCAACACTTCTAGTGTTAAGAAAGAGAACACTAGTATGTCTGCATGTAGTTCAGATCCCAAGACATCTAAACAGAGAAGCAAAGAGTAGCAAATCCAACTAATGTTCCCATTCCTCTACAGAGTAATCGGTGACATTAAAGCGAAAGCGGTCAAAGTATCAAGACAATACAAGGAATGACAGACCTCGCAAGCTAAGAATGTGCATTGGAAGAGAGTAGAAGACCAACCTAGGAACTTTAAGTTTAAGCCGAATAAAGCGAATCGTGTTGATTCTAGTATTAGCCATAGGCGTCATTGTAATTAATTCAATTCGATACTATTTGCAAACCTTGTAATGATGTCCTTGAATTACATTGCTAATCATGAATGTGGTATGAATACTTTGTCTAATAATCAAATCCTAGTGAATCTTGTCAATGAAAATATCATGCTAAGAAGACAAAAGGCAAAGGTGAAAGAAAGTTAGAAAACGGTGGAAACCCACGGGAAGAACATTTAGTAAGATAGGCTATCATTGGATACTGTTGGTCATAAAACTAATCGATAATGCCCACTAGAAAATGGATGCCTCTTGGTAGAACTATTCCCTTAAGAAGTGAGCACACTTTGAATAGGGCTAATCTGCACACTAGTACCGCATCTATTCATAATGATTCCATTGCCTTAATTTACGATATGAATGCTTCTATTCCTAATGTGGTGTTCCAACCATTGTTACTAACCAAATGGAACCCATTCTTGCATGGGATCCCAATTATCCAGCTTATCCATTCTTGTCTCATGTTCAATGTAGATCGCTCAAATCGTTTTGTGGTACACGGACTCAGTTGTTCCAAGCATGCGATGGTGACCGGTCATGCTCATGAACTTCGTGAGCAAATTCATCGAGACGATTAGATTCGGAATGATCATTTCGTGCAATTATGGGTTATGGAGATTATGTTGTTGGTAAAAGTGTTATCTCCGGAGTATATTATGTAGAAGGTCTTGGTCATAACCTGTTCTCTGTTGGTCAATTTGCGATTACGATCTAGAAGTAGCCTTGAAAACATACTTGTTTCGTTAGAGAACTTGATGGTAAGGAACTTTGAGAGCTTCACGTGGTTCAAATCTATACACCATCTCTATCGAAGATATGATGAAGTCTTCTCAATTTGCTTGTTGTCAAAGGCTTCAAAAACAAAGTCATGGTTATGGCATCGTCGTCTCAATCACTTGAACTTGGCACCATCAATGATCTCTCCGGAAAGGACTTAGTTGTAGGTTTACCTAGACTTAAGTATGAAAAGGATCATCTTTGTTCAAAGATGCCAATTGGGAAAAAGCAAGTATGCCCATAAACCCAAACCTACTAACTCTGTCACGAAGTTCTTCATACAATTCACATAGACTTATGTGGACCCATGAGAGTCTGAGAATATCTTTGGGAAGAAATATGTGTTAGTTGTGGTTGATGATTTCTCTAGATTCACGGTAAAGTTCTTAAAGACAAAGGATGAAACTCCGATATCATCATCAAACTCATCAAACAATGAAAGATGTTCGATCTTAACAAAACGGCCGAATCATCCGAGCAGACAATGGAACGAGTTTGTTAACAAACAACTTAGTGAGTTTTATGAAAGTATTGGAATCACCCATCAAAGAAGTGTTCCTCGAACCCCTCAATGTAGCGGTGTAGTTGAAAGACTAAATCGAACTCTTGTGGAAGCCGCAAGGACAATGCCGATTACTCAAAGTTCCAATGTTTCTCTAGGGTGAAGCCATCGCCACGCATGCATACACCCAAAATCGATCCACGATTCACACGCTCATGGAAAACTCCATATGCTTTTCCACAACAGAAAACCTAATCTTTCATTCCTTCGTGTGTTCGGTGCATTGTGTTATCCAACTAATGAGGGCCAAGATTTAGGCAAACTTAGAGCTAAGCGAGACATTGGAGTATTTGTAGGTTATGCACCAAATGTAAAAGGATACCGAATATACAACAAGAGAACCCGAAATATCATGGAAACAATTCACGCCACGTTTGATGAGTGACCGGTCAAGTGGCTCTGGATAATCCATTCAGACCCGCTCTTCAAAACAAATCCCATTTGTTCATCCTTGTAGCAAATTCTTCTCTAGCAACTCCATATGTACCTCCATCCGAGGATGATTCAAAGAAATTGTTTGATCCTATGTTTGATGAACTCTATGAGCCAAGTGCTAATGAATGTCAAATCCCACAACGAGGTCGCTCATATTCCCGAGAATGAAGTCAATCCTTCGCCTCAATGTCATTAAGTCAAGAAGCGCTGCCGATAACTCGATCTCATCAACAAATCATCAATCTTGAATGTACATCATGGAACCGCTTCGCATCAATGATGAAGTTAATCCCTTTGCTACTCCGAAGATGCTCCATTTGAAAACATATTTGCTCACGAATCATCATCAAAACCATCTTCTTGTGAGACATCGACTGCTACCTCGGTCCCTCAACAAGTGCCACATGAACACCTTAGAAAATGGGCTCACGATCATCCATTAGACAACATCATTGGAAATCCTCTCGTCCGGTATCCACATGGAAACAACTTGCAATCGATGCCTTATGGTGCTTCTTCAACTCCGTACTCTAAGATCGAACCAAAGGATGTTAAACCGCCATGAATGAAGACAATTTGGTTAAATGCTATGCAAGATGAAATTCATAAGTTTGATCGACTCGATGTATGGGAGTTAGTACCTCCAGATTGTCTTTGTGATCATTGCTCTAAAATGGATCTTCAAAGTGAAACTTGATGAGCATGGTGATGTGTTGAAGAACAAGGCTCGATTAGTTGCTAAAGGATACCGTCAAGATGAGGTATTGAATTTGAAGAATCTTTTGCTCGGTTGTTCGAATCGAGGAAATCGTAATCTTTTGGCTAATGCTACTAGTAAGAACATGGTAGTCTATCGGATGGATGTACAGTAACGGCATTTCGAAGCGGAGATCTTAAAGAAGTCGTCACGTCGCCCAACAGGAAGGATTTGTGAATCAAGAGCATCCTACTCACGTTTATCGTTTGAAGAAGGCTCTTTACGGTTTAAAGCAAGCTCGAGGCATGGTATGATACGCTATCAAAGTTCCTTCTATCTACCCGATTTAGCAAAGGAGCATTGATCCAACATTGTTCACCGTGAAGTCGAGGCAAACATTTAATTCATGTTCAAATTTATGTTGATGATATCATCTTTTCCTCGACTGACCCCAATGAGTGTGATCGTTTTTCAAATGAAATGGGTTCTAAATTTCAAATGTCAATGATGGGACAAATGTCATTTTTCTTAGGACTACAAATTCCACAAAGTCCCGGAGGCATTTTCATAAATCAATCTAAATATGCAAATGAGATTTTAAAGAAATTTGGATTTGATTCAAGTGACCCTGTTGACACACCCATGATTGAATGTACCAAACTAGATGAGGACCACTCAGGGATCATGGTAGACCAAGCGAAATATCATAGTATGATTGGATCCGATGTACCTCACAACTAGTAGACCGACATCTTGTTCATTTGTTTGCATGTGTGCTAGATACCGTGCTAAGCCTAATAAAAAGCACCTTGAAGCGGTTAAACGGTTCTTCGGTATCTCCAAGGAACCATCAATATGGGACTTTGGCACCGAAGGACACCGGTATGTCACTAACGACCTATGCGGATGCCGATCATGCAGGATGTCAAGATACTCGTCAAGCACGTCCGGAGGTGCACATTTTTGGGTGATAAGCTTGTGAGCTGGTCTTCAAAGAAGCAAATGAGTACTTCTATTTCCTCTGAGGTTGAATACATAGCCATGCCATCTTGTTGTGCTCAAATCCTATGGATGAGATCTCAATTATCGACTATGGCTTTGAATTTAACAAAATCCCTCATCTTTGTGATAATAAAGTGCTATTTCTCTCATGCAACAACGCACAACACTCAAGAGCAAAGCACATCTACATTCGACATCATTTCATCGTGGAACAAGTGGAAAACGGTGTGGTGGAACTTTACTTTGTGAGGACCGAATACCGGTTAGCGACATCTTCACCAAAGCTCTTCCTAGAGAACGTTTTGAGTTTATTCTTCCACGACTTGGCCTTAAAAGCCTTCAACTGAAACACTCAAACGTCTTCAAGAGGAAGAAGAGGAGTAAAGGTTTCCTTCATCTATCTCTTGTAAATATCTTTTCAAAAGCAAAATACAAAATTACAAAACCTTCAAAAGCAAATAGAAAATATAAAACTTTCAAAATCCATAAAAAATTGAAAATCTTGAAAAATTCCAAAAATGTTGTCTTTTTGTCATGTTTTCCTCGATTCGATAATATCTACGGTCTTTGTGATGTCATTTAAAGAATGACACGGGACTTTAGATGTTGTTCCATTGTTTAAAAAAAAATAAATAAAAAATATTTTTTGGGAGAAAGTAAAACAATGGTTTATTGTCATCTCAGGCAGTAACCCGTTTTTTAAAGAAAGAACAGAGCTACACTTTATCATGTTTTCAAAATTCCATGCTCTAATTCTATAAAACATTTATCTGCTGAAAACTAACTGTTTTGAAAAATAACTAGTACTCTATTTTTGATAATCGTCTCGACTTATTTGTCAAAATATCTATCTCTCAATCAACAACCTTTGTCATTGATTGAGGGGGAGAATGATTTCAATTAAATTAAAAAGTTATTTGTCATTCAATTGTTTTCAAAAGATATTCATGCATGTTTAATCAATGGAGTTTAAAGTCTTAAAATCCGATCCTTATCAGTTAAAACGCTTTGAAAATCAAGTCACAATTCTCCTTAAAAAGCTTTCAAAATCAATTTAAATCTACAAGAGATCACAAATCTCAAAGGATTTGATAATTGTGATCGGGGGAGAATTTGTGATTTAAACTGATAATTCGGTAAATGGTGTTATAAGGTTGTACGAGCTCTCCTTCCCACATGTGCCAAACGATTTCAAATTTTCCAGGCACATGTTGAGGGGGAGCATCTATCTTAAACCACAAATATTTAAAACGTGATCAACTTATCTCAATGTGCAGTCTTTTCCTAATATGTGCAAAACATTTTCAAATATCTATGCACATATTGAGGGGGAGCAAGCTTATGAAAACCTCATCCTTCCCTAAAATGCTTTATCTACTTGTTTTGATCAGGGAAGTGATGTTGATATCTTTTAGAAAATGGTAATCAAAGAAGTTAATTCTTTCTCTTGCCTCCGTGTGCAAAACGATTTCAAACATTTGATGCACATGTTGAGGGGGAGCACTTGTTCTAAAAATATCAAAAACAATTCAGGTACAAAATGCTTTGATAATATCACAAGTATCTGGATTGATTTTCAAATGGTTTTCAATTGGTTCAAAAGCGGATGAACAATACCAAATAGACCGACCAAATTTACCTTATATGCGGTGATATAAGGATGATAAGGTTAGGTATTTGTTCCCATGATCCGCCGTAGCTGGAGGGATCTACCGTGGACAATCCACTAGTTAGTGTAGAAGTCCTTAGGTGTGATGAGAAAAGGAGAAAATGAGATATGGGAAGAGTGCGGATCGAGGCAGAGCTAGTCTTCGAATAAACCCAACAAGGTTCTAGCTATGAAGTCTCGGTAAACTTGAAGGGGTTGAAGAATGAAAAGAAATAGCCATCCATTTATTCAACCATAGGCGAAACCGTACAATTCATATGCTACCGATGGTAACATCGGTATTGAAGACAAGGCGTCATGGACCCGGTGACGCCCTGACTACAACTTCCCAAACCACTCAAGTTCCTCTTAAAAGGGCTTGTTTCATTCTCACGGGGAACCTACATAACCTATCGACTTTCTCTTAGAGATTGTTGATATTGAAGAAGGAGACCCTCTCCCTAGTCTCCGACGCAGGATCCAAATATGCACAAATTGAGTCTAGAGCCACGAGATCATCCATAAATCTCATTAGGACACTTTCAATGAAGACTCTCTGTTTCACGCAATGTGGAAAGAGAGATTATATCTTGAGTCCTACGCATTATCCTTGTGGTATTGCCAGAACATCCGAGTGATATGTTTACACATTCACAATGAAGATGGAAAGCCTTCTGGAGCCAACATCAAACAAGCTCCTAGTAGGTGGCATGTGAGATCTATTTAATAGATCAACCATGTGACAATGAGAATGAAAAAATGGAGCGATTCAATTTTTGAATCAATCACGGTTCGAGTTATGGATTGACGGATACCTTTGAAAAACCGGTCATTGTGCTTAATAACTCTTTCTTTAGCACATCGACCGTGTACGAATATTTCAAAACAAAAGGTGTTTATGATTGATAATTGATTTTCATTAAAACCTTCGTTGTATTGCAAAACAATTTACATTGTGCGATACACGATTGTTTTCAAATCTCTTTTCATCAATCGGTGAATTTCTATTCATTGGTTCACTCATTCCGTGTTGTCTTCTTTGAGACGTTCGGTTTGAGAACATTAAGCAGCGCGAAACCCCATCAAAGAAATTCTTCGAATTAAACACGATCACAGCAAGATACTTGTCCGATCAACGGGAACCGTGGGCCGTGTACCTCAATTCAACGAAGTGATCAAAGACACTTTCGTGCGCTTTATTGCAAACTGTTTTATGCGGTATACAGACGTTTGCAAATGATCGTAATGAAGCGGTCAATCCATAGCCGCATGCTCACACAATACATTCATTTCTCAAGAAATCATGATAAGTGCATCAATGACTCGATATTTTAACCCCATGCTTCTTTTTCCGCCAATATCATGAATCAACAAAAGCTTCCGCTACTACGATGAGAAGATATCATGATCCGTAATGTGAGCATGTCGGTCCGAAAGTCACAACATCACATAGTACCAACATCACAATGGATGTCTCGTAGACTTTTTAGCGATGATCTCAAAAGTCGGCTCAAAATTATTATCACGTGGATCCGTAAAGACCTCCACTTGGATTAATCAAACATGCAATGAGAAAATCAATGACTAAGAGCTTGAGCAAAGTGCTACATCAAGAATGCAAGAACAATTGTTAATGTAATATCTGTTTGTATTCAATGTAATTTTAGTATATGTTTGAGGTGACCTCCTTGGGAGATTGTTAGAATTAGAAATTCGTGTATTAAAGAGTCGGTCACCTCAAGTATATGTAATCGTTAGAAAGCTCGTAGTCGTAGTTCTTTTAAGCTAAGTAGTATTTAGTTAAGTAACACCGTGGAGGACGGACGGTCTTTACCCTTGTATGCCCGATCCTGACCCGTTGTGTGGCGTTTTATTGTAAGACTATATATACTCTCTACCTTCCAAGGTAGAGAGTTGAGCTCATAATAAGATTTTCTTTCTCTCACTAAAGTTCCCTAAACCTCTAACTTTCTCTCTCTAAAAACTCTTGTACGCCTACTTTGTGTTATGGTTTGATGTGTATGTGAAATCCAATATCTTACATAACTCCTTAAAGTGATAGTTATTTTGTGGTGGTAAGATACCAATTCCCCCAAGTGGAAAAAAGAAAAGGACAAAGTCACCCAACAATAACTAGATTTCCAAGTCTTCGTTTTTGATAATAAGCTCGAACAAGGATCTCGAAGAATCTTCATCCAACCATCCCCGATACCTTCAGATACTAAGTACACTTGCCCGTGATATTTCACTTCAACCTCAAATAAATAATACTTAATTAACTTCGTTGTCACATCTTCTGTTCAAGAGCTCAAATCAAGCCTTCTTTTACGTTTTAGGTGAACTCTGATAATGGTTTCATCCCGACCATGGTTAAAAGCACATAACCCCGTAAAACCATGTAATAACCAGACTGCCATGACGAAAATCCAAACACACATCCAATTCATGAAGTACACCCTTTTATCCCTTCTTCGAAGTAGAAATCGTAGCACCAGCATTATCCCGAAATACGCTTTCCTTTCTCCAGAATGGTTCCATCAATACGGGATTTTACAACTCTATGGTTTAAACCGAAAAATAGTTTCTTTCGCGGGATTTTACAAAACCAAGAATAAACCGTAAGATAGATCCGGAAATGCACTTTACTATTACCAGGATGTTTCCATTCTCACAAGATTTTACAAGTCTATGATTTAAACCGAGAAATAGATTCTTTCGCGGGATTTTACAAAATCAAGATAAAACCGTAAACAATGTCAGCTTGAATGTGTTATGACAACTTTGGTTTCAGTGAATATCTGTTTTAGGGGAACATGCAGCGGTTCATCAATGGTTCATTATCCAACATCATCAACATCATCAACCATCCAATCAACACTTTGGTAAACACATCATTCACGCAATCTGTCGGCTATTGTAGTGACCACGTGGAGAAGTAAACCCGATATACCAAACTTGAGCATGGAGTAAAATTCCCCAGATTTGTTACTTAAACTTGTACTAATCCTCGTGAACAAGTAACGGTGTACCCAATGTACAAAACCTCTTGACATTCTCAACTGAGTGAGACACCGAAGTGATAGCTACGTTGTAGGTTAAGTGAGAAAGAATCACAAACGCAACTAAATAGCCAAGTCTTTATCACCCTCTATAAACGCCCAAACAAGTCATCTTCGCAGAAGGGTAGAAAGAAAGAAGACGAAAATAAGTAAACACGCCCGAAAGACTTCACTTCAAGCTCAAATCAGAAATACCGTACAAACATCCCCATAGTCAACGTTGTATAATCATCAATTTAAGCCATGACATAATATACTACGAGAGAATGTGTAGCCCAAAGAATCAAACCTCATAACCCATCGAATCTCATCATCACACCAAATCACATCATCAAGATGCTTCAACAAATCAAAATCTCATAAACCTCACAAGATCCAATCTTGTGACGTCCAACCGTCCAACACCCAGAACCATTTATAATGACTAAATTAGATCAATTTAAGCTTTGATACACCCACCAATCAACTTCAAATCCAATTCATCACAAATACCTACTTAGGCTCGGTCCACCAAACGATTAATCTTAATGTCTAAAATTATAAGCTCTTAGTAAACCCAATCATTTGAAAGTTTCAAATAATTAACCCAAGTGTAATCCAATATTCGTACATAATCCATCACAAGTCCAGCCAATGACATTTAATCTAATCCATATTCAAAAGAACTAACATTCCATAATTGTGATATCTCATTCGAATGTACACACACGTTCAAATCATTCAAACGGCTCAAGGAAATCAAAAGGCCCAAGTGTCTCACGGCCCATGATCAGAGAAGAGTATCCTTACCACACGGCCCATTCAAAATCCAATTCAGCCCAAGTAAACACACGGCCCACAGTGGAACCTTAACCAAATTCACTGGGTATTAGTCTCACATATGTTACCCTAATACATATGGGTATTTAACTCATTTCCAAATACATACTTTGCCCTAATATTTCTCACAAATTAAACGCCTCTTTCAAATCATTTCTCACCAACAAACACAGCCACAATGTAAACCTTAATACATCTCACAAAATAATTCCGCCTCTTCTTTCAAACAAGGTGACCTAGCCACAGGGTTGGCTTGAGGCTCATCGTGGCCACAGGGATGGCTTCAATCTTTTTCGACTCAATATTGTGTGATAGCCATGAAGGTAGGTATTTAATACTTCCATCGTTTTCTACTTTTGTGACCGAATAAGAAGTCGAATGAAATCATTCTTGGTTTGTTCTATCTTCAAGATTCGAACTATAAAATGAGGTGCAAGCTTCACACTTTGATCTATGGTGAGTTTTAATTCGTGTATGATGACCTTAGATGGTTGGGTATTAATTCACAAACACACGAAAAATAACTTGAGATCATTTAATTTTCTTGTTTATGGATCTGTGATGACATGGTTGTGTAAAGTAGACGCTTGAAGGTCTTGATAAGACTTAGAATAAGAACAAACCACTTATGAGATTCATTTCTTCTTTTCATTATGTTTGAGTCTTGAAAAGATTGATATAGAAGATGGAGGATAGGATAGATTTCGAGTTGTTGTTTAAGTTGTGATGTTGGATTATTATTGATGGATCTGTTTTTGTTCTTAGTTCACGTTTTTAATTAATCTTGGACCAATGATGGGTGACTTGAGTTCGAGACTTGGTGTTTTAGGTAAATGGTAATATTGTGGTCGAGGTCTGGTGATGATTCTTCTTCTTCATTTCTGTCTATGTCAAGTCGCTAGCCATAATTTTTGAGTCAAGTCGCTACCTTGGTCAAGTCGCTAGCAGAGTCAAGTCGCTAGCACACATGACAAGTCGCTACGACTTGTAAAGACAAGTCGCTAGGTAAATTTATGACTCAACTCGCTACACCAAGTCGCTATAAATAAAGTACACTGAATCTGGACACTTAGACAAGTCGCTAGAAGAAATTTGATATTTTCCAATGAGTTTTCCGACCATAAAAAACCGTTCACCTTCATACTTACCCAGAAAATGCAGAAATTATGCTTCATTGACCATTTATGACCTCAAGAACTGACCAGAAAAACCCAGAAAACTGCTAAAGGACATAGACCCGTTTTGACCAAGAAGATATACCATATGGCCATAACTTTCACGGATAAGACTTGGTACAAAAAGTTATAAAAATATGATGAAACAAAACTGTTTGGACATTTTTTGACACAAAAACAGGTATTTGTTATTACCACAATTTCAGAAAGAAAACTTTTCCGACAACAAAATTATATATAAAAAACAGTTAGAACAAGATTCGAACCACAAACAAATCACCAAAACACAAAAAAAACCATGGTACGAACCACACAAATCAAAGATAACACAATAACCATGGCTCTTGATACCAATTGTTAGGATCCTATATTTATTGTGTTGATGATTCGGGTGGTCTTGGATGATGGAAATACATGTTTGCCATAGTTTAGAGAGAGAAAGAATGAGAGGGTGTTCTACTTAGAGACTTACTTTGTAAATTATCAAATGTTAGATTGAGAAGCACCACCCCTTCCTTGGATGAAAGGGGTATTTATAGTTACAAAGCTTACGTCCTCCCGCCGGATGTGGATCGGGCATACGGTGGGTAAAGACCGTCCTTCCTCCACGGTGTTACACTAAACTATTCTACGCTACAAACTAACTAATAAACTACTAAATTACGTAAATAACTACACGTCTACGAGCTAACATATGCTAGACCATAATTGGGGTGACCGACACTTTAACATGGAATTTCCAATTCCTAACAAAAACCCCGTGCGTGCACGGGTATTATAACTAGTACAACTAATACTAATTTGAATTTTTTGCTTAACAACCCACTACAAAAAATATCTCTATTCTCCACACTTATTATGCTACGGTATGCTCAAGTGTGGACATTTTTTTATATAGATAATAATTTTGCTACACTAATATGTGTCACAAATATTTTAAAAATTAATCCACATATATAAGTGTGTACAATTACAATAAAGCTACACTTATATGTGTAGCAAATGTTTCCTCACTTTTTATTATAAACATTTTTTGCAATTTTGCCACACTTTTAGGTGTGGACATTCAAATTTTTTTTCCACACTTTTAACTATAGAAATTTTGATAATATCTCCACACTTATATATGTAGAAAAATTTGTCACACCCATTATTATCGCACATGAGAAAGTGTGGAATCAATAATTTTACACATTTTCAACTGTGGCCAATTAGCCTTTAAAATGTGGAGAATTCAACTAGTTTTTTTTGTAGTAACAAATACTAACTAAGTTTTTTAAAGTCTTGCGTTGGAATTAAAATTTGTGTGTCTGTGCATCGTAATGAAATATACGCCCAATATTTCATTAATTGGCGTTATATGGAAGAACATAATCATATTTAAAGGATGCGATGCCAAAATCTTGGAGGTAGCACTTCCTAGATATATAATCATTTTCAGTTGAATATATCTCCGGTACTCTACTAGTACCAAAACCTGAATGCAAATTAAATAGGATTTCAGAAAAGAGGTATTTATGAGCTGAGAATGCATGTTTTGCTCAAGGTGTCAATATTTTTTAGGAAAAAAGTTGGAGTATTTCCAAAATAGACTTTGAGACTTGCGATTTTTCTATTTTTCATACAAGCTTGACAAGTGTCCTTCGAAGTTTGTGTACCCAATCATTTTTTCTGACTTTTCATTCTACGCTTGTACAACTAATCGAATCTAAGCGACTTTTTAAGAATCTTGCAATTTTTTTTGTCCTTTAGTAAAAAGTCAAAGTTACGAAATTATTTTTATACATTTAGTTCCTTCCCAGAATCGAGCGACTTAAGCGAAATAATACAAGCGACTTTTTTACTTTATACTTTTGTACCTTTTAGTATATTTTTACACTTTTCAAAATTATAATTTTAACTAAATTGTCTATTATACCCTTGTCTCTTTCATTTCCACCAATTTTCTTTCCTCCCATTTCACCAATATCGAATATAATTGAGAGAAGGTTAAGTTTTTGAATTTTTTTTGGGTTTGATATCTTTGCATCATAATTTCATAACAATAGTGGGTCATCATTGCTCTATCATTGAATCACAATTGTTTATTGAGGGTCGGTGGTATCCTTGATTTATTTTATCATCAAAGTTGATTGCACAATATTTTAAGCGATGTAATTTTACCGATACGATCCTCATGATGTTGCTATTCTTTTAAGTGGATATTTTTTGTGGGCAACGTGTGAGGGTCCTGGTGTATATCAATCTATCATTGGTGTCTTGTGCTTTGGTAGGATCAACAAGTGGGATCACGTACATGGGCTCATAATATATTATAAAAGCGTTTTTGCTACTGCTCCTATGATTGGTATATGTTTATGTTATTGCCGTTATGCTTATTGCTGCCAGACGATACATGTTTAACCACTGCTATCATGACTCGAAACCACTGCCAAGCTTCTCAAAACCACTGCTAGTTTCTCGAAACCACTGCCAAGTTATCTCGAAACCACTGCTAGTGTTTCTTGGTAACCACTGCTAGCTTTACTCGTAACCACTGTTGGGCTTATCGATTGGTTTCCACTGCTCGTACTTTGGTTATTACTGTTCGATGTTGCTAATAGTGTTGTCTTTGTCGATTCGGTTGCGATATTGTTGCTCTGCTTGTCTCAAGCGCATAATGAGGGCTTTGAGGGTTTTCACGATGAATATGAGAAGCATGGGATATCGATGGAATTTATGAATGGTGATTTGGATTGTTGGAAATGTATATATTTATAAATACGTAAATGTCCGGATTCGAACTCGTGACCACGAGATTGCACACATTAGCGAATGAGAATTAAAGTTAAATAATTAATGTTAATGATTACGATTAATTATTACACATAAAGTCCGTCTAACGATCGTTAAGTATTTAACGAAAATGACTAACGACCGTTAAATGTTAAATGGGAGAATATATGGTGAATATCTTGAAAATGGAAAAGATTTGGAATCCCTTTTCTTCTCTTAGGGTGGCCGGCCAAGGGAGGCTTCTCCAAGCCCAAACCCTAACTTTTTCTGCAAGATATTTGATCACTATATAAACAAAGGCTAGGGTTTAGGGTTTTTCATAACTTTGTGCATTGAATTAACCTAGATCTCTCTCTTCCTCTCTTGCTTATTTGGCGAACCCCTCCTAAGGGTGTTTTGGTTTTGTTTTTTCATAAAACAAGGACTTGTGTTAGATCTAGCAATCGCTTGATTCGTTGGTTAATTCGTGTGTACAAAAGCGTGGTAGTAAGACACTATTCTTACACCTATTGGTTTGAGTTGTAAAGCAGTGAGGACAACTCTTTAAACCACTTCTTTTGTTCAAGAGATCGACATTTGCAAGAGGTATGTTACGCATTTAATTGATTAATTATTTATTTGTTATGATCTTAAGTCTTCCGTTGTGTACTCTGTGGTGTCTACATGTTTTATTGTATTCATGTATCTTAAACTCAACGGTGGCATCACGAGCCTTGTATAACAAGTAATTAATTCTTGAAACACATAAATAAAATAAACATGATTGTGTTATTATTTGTATCGTAGATCTAGGGTTTGCAAAACCTAAACCCTAATTTTTTTAGGGGGGTTTTTTTGGTGCCCTAATTAGGGTTTTGTAAACTTGAGTTTTAATTGGATTAGAAACCCTAGGTTGCATGCAATTTTATGTGTATTGCGTAACTATGTTTAATTGCATTAATTGTTAAGTGTGATTTATATCCATGATAATTACATGCATGTTTTATCATGGATCTGCTTTTATTGTATGTTTTACTTGGTTAAGTGATATACACTAAATATTATGATAGATCTAAAATTGGGAAGACCTCAATTATTATTATTTAATCAATTATGTGCTATGTGGTATGTGTTTGATTTCGACTTACGCAATCGATGAATCGATGCATGTGGCTCACCTTTACTTGTAAGCGGGTGAAAGTCTTAATTAAACATATACATATTAATGGATCTAGAATTGATTATTAATAGGATTTATCAAAAGGTTTGCATGTGGCTATTTGATATGCATGACTTATTATTATGTTATGCATTCATTGTTTATGTGTTTATTTTAAATACTTGCTTGTTTGTTATGTGTAACAAGGGTATTTTGATAAGAAAATAAAGCCGACCTAAACAATGGTGAAACATGTATTTTAAGCATAGTAATCATAATCGTTTAATTGATTGATTTTTGCACAAAATAGTTAGAACGGCTCACCCATTAATGACAAAGCGTGTGATGGGTACAAGGAGGTGCGCATTAAATTGTGACCCTAAAGATGAGGGTTTTAATATGCTTGTGACACGATTCTCCGCTCGTTTGTGCGTCTTAATGGAGCTACCAAGTATTCCTATATGTGTGCATAAAATCTTAAGGGTGAATTACTTTAATTTCTACGCGCCACTTTTGTGGTAATTATCCGAATAACTTGGGTCTTATGACTCATGCAGTAGTAGGATATAGTGGTAATTAAGGTGATTCTTTAATTGGTTATCCAATACCTCGATTAAAGTTTGATGATGAAAAGCTTAAATCATTAAAACAAGGATATAAATGTTTTAATAAAAACTATGCTACGAAGATGAATGCATGACATCTTTGTACATATTTGATTTGACATCAAAATTATTACCCTTTAATTTGAGTTATATGCCATCCAGCGAAACGGAAACACCTAAGATTACCTTTTATTTGCGTGAGCGTGACTTAGATCGTAATCAAAGGGTAAAATGTCCACGTGTCGTGAGCGGGCATGGACGATTTTGCGTTTCTTAAGTTGGACAACTTAATTGAGTTAGGCGGTGAGCGGCAACTCGAGGCATAAGATGGGATAAAACATGTTTACATGGCAATTGAAATTGGCTATATGTAAATCCCATAAATCTAGGAATTGCAATTGAAATTGGCAATTGAGCAAAAGCTCTACCATTTTGTATAAGGTTCATTACTAGCGGATCAAGCGGCGTGATGAGATTATGACAATTTGGATCCTAGTTTTCAATAATAATTAATTGGTTATATGAATATGAACCTTGGGTATTTAATTGTTTATTGAAAAGGAAAATTATCAAAATACTAATTATGGTTTTTGAACTTTTTACGTAGATGGCTCATCAACACGAAAACACTATGAGCTTAATGAGTTACGCTTTCAAAGATATGATTGGAAGAGACAAGTCGGTGGCCCTAATTTCAATGATTGGCATCGTGCACTTAGGATCATCCTTCGTGTTGCCAAAAGACTTGATATTTTGACTACACCTCGCACGATGCTCCTCTCGACACGACTCTTGCTCTTGAACAAGAGCAGTATCGTGTTGAATATGAGAAGCACAATGATGTGGCGTGTCTAATGCTTTGGGATGTCGCTCAATTGCAAAAACAATTTGAGCACTATCCGCCTATGAGCATGCTAGATGAACTCAAGCGTATGTTTGAGAAGCCACCCGGTGAGCTGTATGAACTAATTGAAAAGGTTCATAGCTGCAAGCAGGAGGTTGGCAAATCTGTCTCCGACCACGTCCTTGAGATGAAACATCACTTGGACCAATTGGAGAAGCTCGGATGTGGTTACTCGAACGATGTATGTGTCGGCCTCATCAATCACTCCCTTAATCAAGAACGATTTGGTGATTTTGTGCGAAATTTTAACATGCATTGCACGGGAAGGCGATGAATGAGTTACATGCAATGCTTGTAGACTTGAGAAGAGATTGCCAAAGAAGGCTCCTACACTTTGTACTAGCAATACAAGGTGGTAGGGTGAATAAGCCAAAGCCAAGCGGATAAGAAAGGAAAGGAAAAGGAAATGGGAAACAAGTTGTCATCCCACCGACTCCTAAGAAGAACCACCAAAGAAAAGGAGAATCCTAAGAAGGATTTAACTTGCCACCACCTGCAACTCACTAGGTCACTTGAAGCGGGCTATCCGGTTTATACGAATGAGTGCCTTGAATAAAAATAAGATGGTGCCTAGCTCATCGGTATTTTTATGTTTGAATTATTTTCTTTTCCTCATAAGCAAAATTCACGGATATATGATACGGGATGTGGTACTCACATCGTAATACATCGCAAGGACTTAGAGGAGCAAGGAAGCTGACATGTGGAGAGAGATACTACTACGTTGGAAATGGAAAGCGTACAGTTGTCGAAGCCATAGGGACTTTTGATTTAGTGTTGCCTTCGGGCTTAATTTTGGAACTAAATAATTGTCATTATGCACCCTCCATTGTTAGGGGTGTTATTTCAGTTTCTTTGTTAAAAGATATTGGTTTTGTGCACACTTTTACCAGTTATGGAATTTCAGTTTCTTTAAATAATGTTTTTATTTTATTTTAATGCAATTCCTATGCTTGGTGTGTTTGAAATTGATATGGATGGTTGTGTATCCAATGAAAATAATTTGTTGTATAGCATTAGCAATAAGAAGAGCAAGTCTAACTATTACTCTTCTTATCTTTGGCATTGTCGCCTTGCCCATATAGGCAAGAAAGCATGGAAAAGCGCAACACGATGGGCTTTACAAGCGGTCAATGATGAATCATTTGACAAATGCGAGTCTTGCATAGTGGGAAGATGACAAGGAAACCTTTTCACCACAAGTGGAAAGGGCTTCGATCTACTTGGATTGATACACAGCGATGTGTGTGGTCCACTTAGACATGTGTCAAAGCGTGGTGCTACCTACTTCTTAACCTTTACGGATGATTTCGATCGTTATGGTTATGTTTATTTACTTAAACATAAACATGAAGTCTTTGAAACATTTAAGGTTTTCAAAAGTGAAGTAGAATTACAACTCGGTAAGAAGATTAAAGCTCTTCGATCCGATAGAGGTGGTGAGTATATAAGTCAAGAGTTCAAAGATTACTTAGGCGAGTGTGGAATTATCCGACAACTCACATCTCCTTATACTCCACAACAAAATGGTGTATCGAAAGGAGAAATCGTACTTTACTTGACATGGTACGATCAATGTTTGAACTTACGACTCTTCCTTTTACTTTTGGGATTATGCCCTTGAAAGCGCTATTCGCATTTTGAATATGGTTCCAACGAAGAAGGTTGTTAAAACTCCATATGAAATATGGACGGGAAAAGCTCCCAACTTTTCTTACTTAAAGGTCTAGGGATGTGAGGCGTTTGTTAAGCGTGACTCACGAGATAAGCTCAAGCGGATCTGTTAAGTGTATCTTTGTAGGATACCCTAAGGAAACTATGGGTTACTACTTTTACTACCTAGCGAGAACAAAGTCATAGTGGCTAGGTATGGAGATTTCCTTGAAAGGAATCTCATATCTCAAGAACTCGGTGGGAGAGTATATGATGCGGAATATGATCAAGAAGATACAACACCTTCGAAAATACTAGCCAACTTCAAGAAGAGCACGAAAGCTTAGGCGCTCCTCCGAAGTTGTTCCCATTCGTGAGGTGCGAAAGGACTATCGTGCACTGACCGTCTATGTCTTAACGTGAGGTGGAGGAAAATATGGTTGGGGATCTTAATGAACACGCTTAACTATAAAGGTTGCCATGGTCGATCACGAAAAGGATAAATGGCGATTGCTATGAATGAAATGCAATCCATGAAAGATAATGATGTACGGATTGAAGTTGACCTTCCTCCCAATGCTAAAGTCGTTGGAAGTAAGTGGATCTTCAAAAGAAAACCGACATGGATGGCAATGTACACACCTACAAGGCTCGTCTAGTGGCTAAAGGTTTTACTCAAACCTATGGCATTGATTACGAGGAGACATTCTCTCCTGTAGCGGACATAAGAGCTATTAGGATTCTCATAGCTATAGCTGCACACTATGACTATGAGATTTGGCAAATGGATGTCAAAACCGCCTTTCTGAATGGTCGTCTAGATGAAGACATCTATATGGCACAACCTGAGGGGTTTGTGAATCCATTATTTCCTAACCGTGTATGCAAGCTTAAAAGGTCCATTTATGGACTGAAGCAAGCATCAAGGCAATGGAATAAAAGATTCGATGGAGAAATCAAAAGTTTTGGATTTACTTAGAATCTTGATGAGCCATGTGTATATCACAAAGCTAGTGGGAGTCATGTTACTTTCCTTGTTCTATATGTCGATGACATATTAATCATGGGAAATCATATACCAAGTATAAATGAGGTGAAAGCCTATCTTTGTAAATGTTTCTCGATGAAGGACCTAGGGGAAATAGCATACATACTCGGAATCAAGATCTACAGGGATAGATCAAGGCGGCTAATTGGTTTAAGCCAAAGTGCTTACATTGACAAAATATTGAAGAGATTCAATATGCAAAATTTCAAGAAGGATTTTGCCAATGCAAGTAAATCATGGTTTGAGCGACCAAGGTGTGCTTCAACACTGCAGAGGTGGCGTATGAAGAAAGTTCCTTATGCTTGGTGTAGGATCTATCATGTATGCGGTGCGATGCACAAGGCACGATGTGGCGTTTGCTCAAAACTTGACGGTCGGTATCAACGAGAATCCGGGTGAAATTCATCGATCTGTTGTTAAACATATTCTCAAGTACCTTAGGGCTACAAGAGATATGTTCATAGTGTATGGAAATCGAAGCAAAATTGTGTGTTCTGAGTTCTTGCGATGCATCACGGAAGTGTGACAAAGATGATACGAAGTCTCGAGACGGGTTACATATTTGTCATCAATGGAGGTGTTGTGGATTGGAAGAGCAAGAAAGCAGACAACACTTGCGATGTACGCTACAGAAAGTGAGTACATAGCGCGTCCCGAGGCTGCCATGGAAGCTGTTTGGATAAGGAAGTTTATTTGGGGCTTGGTGTTATGCCGTCGATTGAAAATCCTATTAAAGTATATTGTGACAATTACATTGCAATAACTTTTGCCCATGAACACAGAGTCATGAAGGGCACGAGACACTATCCTAGACAATATCACTATGTTCGAGAACAAGTCGAGATAGGTGAAATTGAGTTGCTCAAAGTTCACACGAGATGATAACCTAGCGGATCCTTTAACGAAGGCCTTAGCGGTGAAAAACTTAATCATTTGTCGATAAGTTTGGACTTCGTTTAGCTAGTAGTTTCATGCCCATACGTGACTAAGTATTTTAGATAAAAGGATATTGTAAACATTATTATTGAAATGAAATAAAGTATTTTGTTATGTTTATTATTCATTTATTATGATGTTATCCTATATTTGCATGTTTAAATCCTTGAATAACTTAAGTTATTCTAAATAGTCCATTGTCAATCAATAACATGGGAATGATATTGAATTAAGACAAATCGAGTATTAGTTAGAATATACTTGAAAGTATATTGATGCGTAGCATGACTAATTCGGATGATATTCAATGAATTGAGTATAGGACTTATCCACCCACATGATGATACTTTATGGATCTTTGTCATTAAGTATATCATGAATATTTATCCTCGACTTGAGATACCGAGATATGTCATGGATGTAGTGCATTTTGTGAAGCAATCTAACGCTATCGTGGCGGTAGTTATAAGGGTTGTTTTCGAAGTGTTGCGAAATCTATGAATCTCGCTTGTAGTCAAAATAGGATTTGTTTCCTTCAAATTTATTTTGAAGTATAATCTTCTTGGGCCCTCGTAGGGTTGTTAAGATGTTTGCATGGCCATGCCCAAGGTCTTCGGAATATGTTCGGAAGAATTGGTAATCTTGATCAATCACATAAAGCGAGAAAGCAGAATAGTTAATTAAGAAATGAGTGAGATCCATATTCTTATTAACATGGTATTAGAAACAAAAGGATGAATATGATGATGAATCATCGAAACTTGGTTTTCTCCGAAAACCATACACGAGTTGTACCGGGGCATTGGCGTGTTGCTAGACGCTAACCAATGTCATTTCACGTTTGTAAACATATCCAGTGGGGTTTGTTGGAAATGTATATATTTATAAATACGTAAATGTCCGGATTCGAACTCGTGACCACGGGATTGCACACATTAGCGAATGAGAATTAAAGTTAAATAATTAATGTTAATGTTTACGATTAATTATTGCACATAAAGTCCGTCTAACGATCGTTAAGTATTTAACGAAATGACTAACGACCGTTAAATGTTAAATGGGAGAATATATGGTGAATATCTTGAAAATGGAAAAGATTTGGAATCCCTTTTCTTCTCTTAGGGTGGCCGGCCAAGGGAGGCTTCTCCAAGCCCAAACCCTAACTTTTCTTTCAAGATATTTGATCACTATATAACAAAGGCTAGGGTTTAGGGTTTTCATAACTTTGTGCATTGAATTAACCCTAGATCTCTCTCTTCCTCTCTTGCTCATTTCGGCGAACAATGTGGAAAACTAGAAGGGGGTTGAATAGTTTTGCCGATTTTAAGTTAGTTTCAAAAACTTTAGATTCGATATTATGTGAAATCGTATGGATGAAGAGAAAGTATAGATCTAATGGTAATGCAAGTAAATAAAGTAAAGTAAAGGATAGAAATGACACAACCGATTTATAGTGGTTCGGCTACAAGGACACCTTCCTTGCCTACTCCACTCCCGAGTCACCTACTCGAGAGTTCAAGCACTATGTCAACAAACTCCTTCAACTTGGCGGAGAAGCCTTCACAGCGTTGCTTACACCTTTTTCGGTACAAAGCTAAATACCGAGTCCGTAACACGGTGGACCAAACCAACACGACTATTACACAACAACTATGTGAAATATCAAATACAAGATCTTTGCTATAGATATCTTGTGGAGGAACAAATCAATCAAGGACCCCTTGCTTGGATGACTTGTAGAATGCTCGTGATCTCGCCTTAGAGAAGGACCTATATGAGAATCACTAAAGAAATAAAGAAGAACAACTCTCTAGATCAAGTGATCTTTTGTTAGAAGAGAATGAGAGTATATGAGAGAATTAGTAAGAAGGGGGTGAGTTAGAATGAAGAAATGGCTCTCTATTTATAGGCAAAACTTGCCCTTGTTCCCGGATCCACGGATCCCTCCCTTAAGGATCCGTCTAGTGTAAACCTAGGGATCCGTGGGACGCTCCTCTTTGCCCATGGGTTTTTTGGTTATGGGTCATGGGTCATGGGTTATGGGTTGGTCCATGGGTATTTCATTAGATACAATGTATCTAATAGATGCAATGCATCTAGTCAAATGGGTATGGGTCAATACCATGGGTTATGGATATGATCCATGGGTTGTGATTTTTACCCATCCTAATAAACTATTACAACAAATGATTTATTACAACAATTTGTATTAGATGACTATATGTAAATGCTTTACAAAAATAACATGTATCCTTATAATTTTACTTATGATAACATTATATTTGTTATCAACAAAACACAAAGAGATCGCAAAATATTAATAAATATTTTTACGGTTTATTTGTATTAACAATCTCCCCCTTTTTGTTGATGACAAAACATAATGTTATGATAAGTAAAACTTAAGATTAGATGTATGTTTTGAAAGCCCTAAGTTTACTTCTTCTCCCCCTTTTTGTCGAAACAAAAAGTTAACCTCATCGAAGAAATAAAATGTGGAAAAATAGTCCACGTATCGCTTACTTCCCCTTGACGGTAGCTCCCCTTAGTTTGGGGCGTCAAGTGAAGAAAAAATAAATAAAAAATCCTACAAAGAAAAGGTTAGTAGTAACATGCATAAGTAATCTTGTGATTGACGAGAATCAAGATTGGGAGCCAAGGTATGTAAACTTGTAATAAAATAACAAAATGTAGTGGTATTTATGCCACATACAAGCATGTAAAAGTAAGAACAAGACTTGTTCTTAAAAATGACTCAAAAGAAAAATACTAAAAATAGAAGATAGTAATAATGATTCCTTGCATGCTTGCATAAGGTTATGGATGGAGGTTTTGATGAGTAATGATATTGATGCGATCAAGAATGAGGTTGAGTATGAATCACATATCTTCCCTAACTTCTATTACAATATCCCTAGTGGATTGACAATGTTCACAATGTAAGTGATGTGGGTAATGAGTGTAGAAGTTTTCCGGGTTGTTTTGATTTGTGAGATCTGGAAGATGTGGTGGAAAAATAGGAAAATACAGATCAAAGTCCGGAATATTTAGAAGTGGTGGTGTAAAAGAACCTAGGTGTTCTGGTAGCTCAATGGGAGCTAAGGGTGGTGAGGTTTCAAGGTCTTTGAAAATTGTGTTTGGAGAAGTGGGAGGTGTCAAAAAGGCTATTTCTTTTTGTTTTGGTTGTTGAGATCTTGTTGGAGTCTTAAGGAGTTCCAAAAGAGTGACTTTAGGTGGTGAGTTGATGGGTGATGAAGTAGGTGTACTTGTTGGTGATGAAGGAGGTGCTATAATGGAAGCATCTTGTGGTGGGTTAGTGGTTGGTGATGAGCCATTCGATGATGGTTTTGCTAAGCAACAAGGCCGGAGGCTAATCCGTGCGGATATCCTAGATTTTGATTGTGGTATTTTGGAAGGTGGGAGGACAAAAGTTTGGATTTCTTGAAATGGATTGTTTGCATTAGGTGATTCATCTAAGTTGGAAGATCTTTTGGAAGACATGGTGGTGTTTGTTTGTGAGGATGAGATGAATAGCAAGCAATGTTGGGAATCCTACTTATAGAAAAAAAATTATGCATTGCAATGAATGCTTGACCCAAAATATGGATTAAAATCTAATGATTAGATATGAATTTAAGGCATGTGATCATGAGAAAACAAGCATTAAATCACATACTCCAAAATAAAGTGAGAAAAATAGAAGTTAAAAATAGCTTATGTCTCACGGATCCCACGGATCCTTCCCTTGAGGGATCCGTCCAGCATTAAGATTGGGATCCGTGGTACTGGTGATTCAGGCAACTCAAAATTTTCCTTTTGGAAACATTTGTGCCTACTGTGTGCCTATATGCAAACTATTTGGAGTTGCGGTTATCTCGACTCCTAAAAGAAAAGAAAAATAAACTAGAAGTGAAAAAGCATACTATTATGTGAGATAACCCGAGTGCTCCTAATTCATTGTTGCTTAAATGAATGTACCGAAAACACATATTAGTTATGTGTCCTCTTTAGCATTCAAAAGACATGAGATGCAATGAAAGCGGGTTTTACTTTGTATTAATAATGAAAAGCGATTTGTCCTAGGCGTGAGAAATTGCTTTTGTGAAATTGATCTGGGAAGAGGTATCATTTTAGAAAATATTTTGAAAAGAGGTTTCTATGTGTGAATAAAAACGTTTATCCTTTGAAAAGAAGATGTGTATGTAATTATGTGTTTGCAACTTGTACTTATTTTGAAAGAAAATAAGAGAAAACTATGAGTTATAAGTGAAAAACTTATCTTGGGTTTTGAAAATTCCCGTATTGCTTGTGAGTTGTGCGTGAAATAGAGATCCTAGACTCAGAAAGAAGAAGGCTAGTGTTTACATACCTTGTAGAGTTAAAAAGTAAATTACGACGATTGTTCCATGAGACCAAGACCAAGGCAAGTAGGTTGAATTGTTCCCTTCAACGGTTTGGTGAGGGCGTCGGCTATGTTGTCTTGGACGCTACCTTCTCAATAGAGATGTTCCCCTTTTGAACATTGTCTCTTAAGAAGTGATGACGAATCTCTATATGCTTTGTGCGAGAATGTAATACCGGATTCTTGCTTAAATCGATGGCACCTTTGTTGTCACATAGAATGGCTATGTCACTTAGATGAATGTCGTAGTCAACTAACGCCTGTTTCATCCATAGTGCTTGTTGGCATGCTTTGCCGGCGGAGACGTATTCGGCTTCGGTTGTTGATATTGCTAATGTCGTTTGTTTTTTAGAAAACCAAGATGTTAAACAACATCCCATAAAAGTACATACCCACTTGTACTTTTTGGTCAACATAATCACTGCATGGTCGAATCTGCATATACAATTGTTTCTACTCCGTGCCCTTAGGATACCATAATCCTAATTGTGTTGTTCCCTTAATGTATCTAAATATCCTTTTGACGGCTTCTAGATGTGATGTTTTAGGGTCTTCTTGAAACCTAGCACATAGACAAACACTAAACATGATATCCGGCCTACTAGCCGTGAGGTAGAGAAGACTACCAATCATGCCACGATATTTTGTGTTATCAACGGATTCGCCGTCTTCATCTTTTGTGAGTTTGGTGTCGGATGACATTGGTGTCCTAATTGGTTTTGACTCTTCTAAACCGAATTTCTTTAACATCTCTTTTATGTATTTAGATTGATTAAAGAAGATACCATCTTCTACTTGTTTGATTTGTAGACCAAGAAAGAAACTAAGTTCTCCCATCATACTCATCTCGAACTCGTCATGCATGATTTTAGAGAAATCATCACACATGTCTTGACAAGTAGATCCGAATATAATATCATCTACATATATTTGAACAATGATTATATGTGACTCTCTTTTCTTAGTAAAAAGTGTGTTATCAACTAACCCCATGGTGTAGTTGTGTTTGATTAAGAATGACTTGAGTCTATCATACCAAGCTTTTGGAGCTTGTTTAAGACCGTAAAGGGCTTTCTTTAACTTATACACATGTTTAGGTTTTCAAAATCGATGAAGCCGGAGGTTGAGCTACATATACTTCTTCATTAATAAAACCATTTAGAAAAGCACTTTTGACATCCATTTGATAAAGCTTAAGATCATTAGCACAAGCATAAGCAAGAAGTATTCTTATAGACTCTAATCTAGCCACGGGGGCATAGGTCTCATCAAAGTCTATTCCTTCTTGTTGGTTATACCCTTGGGCAACGAGTCTAGCCTTGTTTCTAGACACTACTCCGTTTGCATCTAACTTGTTTTTATAAACCCATTTGGTTCCTATTATGGTTTGATTACTAGGTGGAGGGACAAGTGTCCAAACATCATTAGAAACAAATTGATTTAACTCTTCTTGCATAGCCATTACCCAACTTTCATCTTTTATGGCTTCTTGTGTATTCTTAGGTTCTATGGTTGAAACAAAACAAAATAGGCTACTTTGGTTTTGAACTTGAGACCTTAAGGTTCTTTCGTTTAACTTTCCTATGACCTTATCTACGGGGTGATCTTTGGACTCTTTAATATTTATGAGTTCATTATTTGAAGATTCTTCTTCTTCATTTATCTTTTTCTTTATTACAATAGCTTCACTTTCAACAATCTCGTCATCGACAAGAGGTGGAGAGGGTTTGGGTGGACTTTCATCAAATTTTACATTTAATGACTCTTCTACCTTCATTGTTTCTTTATTTAATATGACGTAAGCTTTGCTATTAGGAGAGTAACCTAGAAAGATACCTTCGGTTGATTTAGGATCAAATTTTGTAAGGTAATCTTTAGTGTTAAGAAGAAAACATTTGCTACCAAAGACTCTAAAGTGATCTAACGTAGGCTTTTTGCCTCGAAGTAACTCGTATGGAGTTTTACCTAAAATTGGTCTAATTAAGACTCGATTAAGTATGTACGTTGAAGTATCAACGACATTGCACCAAAACTTTTGAGGTATGGATTGCTCATTTAGCATGGTGCGACTCATTTCTTGTAGGGTTCTATTCTTTCTTTCAACTACCCCATTCGATTGTGGAGTGCGAGGAGCCGAGAAGTTGTGAGTAATACCATTAGCGTCACAAAAGCTCAAATTGCACTTCATTATCGAATTCCCTACCATGATCCGTTCTAATAGACACTATAGGACTTCCTAGTTGTCTTTGGATTTTCTTGCTTAATATTTCAAAGTAATTAAACGTTTAGTTTTGTTCTTTAAAAATTTAGTCCATGTGTACCTAGAGTAATCATCCACTATAACCAAAGTGTAGTAGTTGCCTCCATAACTTTGGATAGCGGATGGACCAAATAAATCCATGTGTAGTAATTCTAGACACTTAGTTGTAGACACCATGTTTTTAGCTTTGTGACTAGAATGGACTTGTTTTCCTACATTACAAGCATCACAAAAGTGATGTTCATATTTTAATTTAGGTAGATCTCTTACTAGATCTTTGGATGATAGCGATTGAAGAAGTCGCATATTGGCATGACCCAATCTTGATGCCATAAGGTGAAGTATCATCCATAGAAGTAAGACAAAGTTTGTCTTTAGGTTCATTACCAATTTTAATGACATAGACTCCATGTTTCCTAATTCCTCTTCCTATGGTTATGCCATTTTTAATATCTTACTACGGTTTGGTAAAAAGTACATTGCACTTTTATCACATATTTGTCCTATACTTAAGAGGTTAAAGTTTAGGTTTTCTCGTGACACACATCGTTAATGGTTAGAGATTTGTTAGAAATCGTACCTTTACCGATGATTTTACTTTTGCTATTTCCAAACACCACATTTCCTCCATTGAAGGATTCATATGTGGAGAATAGATCTTTATTGCGGTCATGTGCCTCGTGCCCGCTATCCTTGACCCATTCATCCGGATCTAGGTCGACCTTTAAGCACACCTAAGAAAACAATTAACTCAAAGTTTGGTCCCCATTTGTTCATGGGTCCATTAGTGTTAAACATTCCATTCATGTTAGACATGTATGGATAAGGTGAATATGCATTCCATGGTGCAAAGTTTTGAAATGGAAAGCCATTTTGCATATTTGGGTTCCATCCCATTTGATGGTTACTTCTCGGGTAAACATTATTAGGTCTCTAGATGTGTTTGGTTTTGAAAAGATGGAGCTTTGTTTCTTGCAAAAATAGGATTATATTTTGGGGTGGTTGTCTAGTGGTAATATGAGTTGGTTTCTTCTTATTAACAATAACAAAATCGGTTCTAGAAGAAGAAGCTATGTTATTACCTTTGTTTGCTTCAATGAGACCCACGGATCCCCAGGCGTACACTAGCGGTTCCCTTTTGTGGGATCCGTGGGATCCGCCACAATGATGGCCTGTTTTTCTATTGCTTTTCTGAATTGTGTTTCTTTGTTTTCACTAGTTGGCGCATCAAGTTCTTTGAATACCTAAACCTTTTTGGTTGTTTCGGTTTAACACTATCTAGTATCATATCTAGAGTATTAGTACTCATTCTAGCAATCTTAGAATCTAGTTGATCAACTAGTGTTTGAAGTTGAGCATAAAGTTCACATTCACCACTTGCTATTTTACCCTTTTCTAGACGTTTCAATTTTGCTTTTAACTCTATGACTTCCTTATCTAAGCGTTGGTTTTGATTTTTCAAAAACTTGTTTTTGTTAATTACTTTTAAGCTAATTTTGCAAAGTTTGTCATATTCATTATGCAATGAGTCATCATCTAGTGATGAGCTACTATAGTATTCGTGACATACCTCGTCATTTGCCATGAGACAAATTTCTTCGTCCTCCTCCTCGCTCATTCCCCACGAGCCGCTCACGAATGCCTTTTGATCATCCGTTTGGGACACTTACTAATAAAGTGGTTTGGGTCCCCACATTTAAAGCAAGCACGATCATCCCTTGGCTTCTCGTCCTCTTTGCTTTTCCGGAATCCTTTCTTGTCGTCATACGGTTGTTTGGCGTATCTTCCTTCCTTCTAAAGAACTTTTAAAGTCCGCACCGCCATGGCATACTCCTCGTCATCACTATCCGAAGAGGAGTTCTCTTCATCGCTTGAGGCCTTCTTGGCTTTAAGGGCAAGAGATTTGTGTTTCTCTTTCACCTTTGAGGCTTCGGAATCTTTAGCAAGGACAAGCTCATAGACTTTTAAGTTGCCTATGAGTTCATCAAGGGTGAGGATTGTCAAATCTTTTGACTCTTGATTGCCGTCACCTTGGATCTCCACTTGGATGGAAGTGCCCTTAGATATCTCCTAACATGGTTACGGCTAGAAAAAGATTCATCAAGTGCTTGTAAAGATGTAATAATAGTATTAAAATTAGCAAAAGAATGATCTATAGTTTCCTCATCCGATATTGAAAATTGTTCATATTGTTGAACAAATAAATCAATTTTATTATTTTTAACTTGTTGATTACCTTGATGAGTTACAACTAAAGAATTCCAAATTTCTTTAGAGGTTTTAAGCATAGAAATTCTTTGAATTCCTTTTGGGTAAAGCATTATATAAAACCATTTTAGCTTCACTATTTTTGGAAAGCTTTTTCTTCATGTCATCGTTTAGTTTATCATGAGGTATGTTAACTAAATTTCCTTTATCATCTTTTGAGGTAGCCTCAAAATCGCCTTCAACAATAATGTACCAAAGATCAATATCTTTAGACTTCACATACGTTTCGAATCTATTTTTCCAATATATAAAACCATTAGTTTCAAGTAGTGGTGGTCGTTGCATAGATTGCCCTTCCTTGTAGTTTTCAGAACCCATAGTGATCGAAAAGTTTTTAAAATCGGTTTACTTTAAAACTTTTATAAACTTAGCTCTTGATGCCAATTGTGGAAAACTAGAAGGGGGTTGAATAGTTTTGCCGATTTTAAGTTAGTTTCAAAAACTTTAGATTCGATATTATGTGAAATCGTATGGATGAAGAGAAAGTATAGATCTAATGGTAATGCAAGTAAATAAAGTAAAGTAAAGGATAGAAATGACACAACCGATTTATAGTGGTTCGGCTACAAGGACACCTTCCTTGCCCTACTCCACTCCCCGAGTCACCTACTCGAGAGTTCAAGCACTATGTCAACAAACTCCTTCAACTTGGCGGAGAAGCCTTCACAGCGTTGCTTACACCTTTTTCCGGTACAAAGCTAAATACCGAGTCCGTAACACGGTGGACCAAACCAACACGACTATTACACAACAACTATGTGAAATATCAAATACAAGATCTTTGCTACAGAAATCTTGTGGAGGAACAAATCAATCAAGGACCCTTGCTTGGATGACTTGTAGAATGCTCGTGATCTCGCCTTAGAGAAGGACCTATATGAGAATCACTAAAGAAAGAAAGAAGAACAACTCTCTAGATCAAGTGATCTTTTGTTAGAAGAGAATGAGAGTATATGAGAGAATTAGTAAGAAGAGGGTGAGTTAGAATGAAGAAATGGCTCTCTATTTATAGGCAAAACTTGCCCTTGTTCCCGGATCCCACGGATCCCTCCCATGAGGATCCGTCTAGTGTAAACCTAGGGATCCGTGGGACGCTCCTCTTTGCCCATGGGTCGGATTTTTTTGGGTTATGGGTCATGGGTTATGGGTTGGTCCATGGGTATTTCATTAGATACAATGTATCTAATGAGTGCAATGTATCTATTCAAGTGGGTATGGGTCAATACCATGGGTTATGGATATGATCCATGGGTTGTGATTTTTACCCATCCTAATAAACTATTACAACAAATGATTTATTACAATAATTTGTATTAAGTGACTATATGTAAATGCTTTACAAAAATAACATGTATCCTTATAATTTTACTTATGATAACATTATATTTGTTATCAACAAAACACAAAGAGATCGCAAAATATTAATAAGCGTTTTTACGGTTTATTTGTATTAACAGTGAACTGCGAGAGGTTGAGCCACCACCGGGTAACCTCCACCTTTGCTGCCATGTTACGGCGGTTGTCACTTGGAACTATACGCTCCAATATTTCTATGTTGCTCATATGCGGGATGACACCGGCAAACCCGACTTGTTCTTGAAGGGCCTCATCTCATCTTTGTGTAATTTCAAAAAAAAAAGTAAGTTAGGAAAAAAAATAATAAATGAGAAGTAACTTAATATAATTATGCATGTTAAGAGATAAGTTACTTACGTAAGACGTCTCGTTCTCCCTGTTCTTAAATGTGCCATCTTTTTTTGAATGGCCCTTCCTCCAAGTTTCAATCAGGTCTTCATTTTGATTATTATTGTTGACCCTCTATACATACAATATAAAATAAATTGATAACGAGGTAAATATAAACAATATAAAAACCTTTAAAAATTACAAAAATTATAACTAGTCTTACATAATGGTTTCGTCCTTGAACGAACGACTGTCGACCTTGGTGAGTTAAAATCTTGTTTTTAGATCGATTTTCTGCATTTTTGGCCGATCTTGCCATCCGTTTCGGGTCGCACCACCAGTCAACCAACATCTCCCATTGCTCTTGGGTTCTGTTCAGCCAGGCTTTCGGGGGTGGCGGATGTGCCCTTGCCGCCGCGGGCGTCTCGTGGATATCAAAGTATTTAGACTTGAGCATGTGTTTGTATTTTTGGTATAGCGTCCTCTGATCTAACCATAGCCCAAGTCCTACCCTTTCCCCCACCGTATACAGATTATTTCCAACTTGGAATCTGTTCTTGTTATTTAACCAAGGCGCCAGGTTGAAATAGGTCTACAAAAAAGTATACGCATTTAAACAAACACACAATTTAATATAACAAGTCATATCTAAATGGTCAATAACAATAATAATAGAAATAAAATAAACAATAAATATAACTGTTGTTAGGCATTATATGCGCCTTATAAGAATCAGAATTTCTTCCAATCGCAATCAAGGGAAGTGGCCTCACTTGTTCCCCAATAAGACTAGCCAGCTATGATTGCATAAGTGCCTATCGGTGAGAAGGTGCCTTGATCATCGGAATCAAAGCATATAGGCAAAGGGCGTTATTATCCTATAAGCCTTCTTTAAGGCCCGGTTTGCCGTCTCACCAATGATCATTGAACCTACAAATATAAGTTATTGAGTTGTGAAAATACATGTAAAAAAAATTCAGTTTTATCAATAAAAGTTATATAAAAAATAAAATAATAAAAATAAAAAATCACAATTTGTTACCTGTGCAAAGGCCCGACATAGTAAATGAGGGCCGTCTGGGTGGATCACCGCCAGCATCCCCGCCGTGTGATCTAGGTTGTACACACACCATCTGTAAAAGTACCAGTACAAGAACACATAATTTCGTGGACCAATTAATACTAATATACACATTCATATAAACATATAGTAACAATTTCATTCAAATTACAATTTAAAAACAATTGTCATAATCAAATTACAATTCAAGAACAATTGTCATAATCAGAATCATCACTAGATAAAACTTCTTCAACAACAATAGTGGGGTTCACTTCATCATCATCAGACACATCAACATCATCATCATCAAGGACATGAGAAACGACGTTATCTTCATTAGTGATAAAATCAACATCTTCTTTAGCAACATCTGGTGGGGCGTCCACTTCTGCTGATTCATCATTTACACTCAATTTCGCATACTCAAAACCAGTCAAACCAACAGACAATGCAACATTAGATGAATTGCTGCCTTGTATAACATCCTGATCAGAATCTACCACATCCCGATGCCAGATCTTCCGATGATGAACATCTTCGACTACCTTCCAATGAGGTGGTCGTCTAGCAGGGTCTTCAAGGCAGAAGACTTGTGTTGCTTTTGTCGCAAGAATGTATTGTTGATTTCTATAAGCATCTCGTTCAGTCAAAATATGATGTATGCCATGTTCAATGTAAGAACGTCTGGAGCGTGGCGTAGGGTTAGTAGGGTTAGTAGGGTTATGGATGTCGAACCATATACATTGGAACAACACAACCTTACGGTTGCCCATATAAGTGAGCTCTAGAATTTCTTCCAGTTGACCATAATACATAGCTCCATCAGGCCCGGGTGTTGAAACTCCACTGCTTTGAGTGGTATGAAGTTTATCGCGCTGGTGCACCAAGAACTTCACACCGTTCACTATGCATGCGGGGTATGTACTTGCACTAGATGAAGGTCCACATGCCAAAGAGAGTAACTCGGGACTACAACTTGGGTCTTTTGCCACGCTCTTTTCACGAATCTACAAAAGAGATACAAACAGATTTAGATGAGCAATAACTCTGGATTACAAGGTAATATATCTAATGCGTTTACCTTGTCATTGAACCAGGGAGGAAAACTTGTTTCCACGGTATTGTTAGGAAATTCACTGCACAAAGGTAATGAATAAGTCATCGGAAACAAATAACTTAAGAAAAAAAATAGTTCTTCAAAATATACAAAAACAGAAACATACTCTTTGTACGCCAGGATGTCTGCGTCTATTTCAGGACTGTTGTTAAGTATAAACCATACAACTGCCTGCATAACATTTGTATTCAACCGAGTCGGGCGTTCTCTACCCACCGGTTTGCCTCCGGACTGGAACACCTGGAATTTATTTGGTTGTTCAGGCAAACCATCATCATTTCTATCAAGACGATTAAATCTCGTCTCGACATCCTTAAGATAACGCGAACAGAAAATTAATGCTTCTTTTGCAACATAACCCTCTGGTATAGAACCTTCAGGCTTGGCTTTATTTCGGACATAACTTTTTAGTTTTTACATGTATCTTTCAAATGGATACATCCACCTAAACAGGGCCACCTAGAATAGCCTCTTCGGGTAAATGTATAACCAAATGAATCATTATGTCAAAAAAACAGGATGAAATATTTGCTCTAAATTAATCATAACATCGATCATTTGCTTTTTAGCTTTCTCCATGTCCTGCTGCATCAAATTTCGAGCACAAATCTGCTTAAAGAATAAGCAGAGCTCGATTAATGGGGTTGAAATGTCTTTAGGTAAGTATCGATGAACTCCATAAGGAAGTAACCGCTGCATCATTATATGTCAGTCATGAGATTTTAGGCTCGTTAGGTTCTTATCATCAGCGGTCACTTTTTTCTTGAAGTTGGATCCAAACCCATCAGGTAGTCTAACTCCTTTGATGAATTTACAAAAAAGTTTTCTGTTTTCTGGTTTGAAAGAGTACGTTGGATGAGGCTTATCGAATGATGCGAGTTTCTTGACTGGGTTTACATTTATAGTAACTCGTCTACCTATGGCCTACCTAATGCACTAGCAGGCGGTGTGCCGGTCACATGTAGTGAGGGAATTGTAAGGCGAGGTCGTCCCAAGAACAGTTGATTCCTAAGCGTCTAATTAATTAAATTAGTCAAATAGATAAGTTTTAATGAAAGGATTGATAATATTTAAGGTGTCACGTGATCAATTGGGCTGCTTCTCTGGTAAACAAGCTAATGGGAACGATAGTGATGCAATTCTTAAACCGAGTTCTTCCACAAGTGAATAAGTCGATAGACTCCTTTGGTCAATTCGCCTACCCTATGGTTCTTAGAATCCTCACCAAGTTGAGCAGGTCACCGGGATCATTCGGCAATCTAATAGCGGTCATTAAGAGCACATGGTTTACTATCGCATTACATGGGTTCTAAATGTCACTAGATTCTTGTTTCAAGTGGGGTTAAAGTTGAGAGGACGACATTTGGTCAATTCGCCCTAACCTATCGACAAAGATGCCACCACAGGAGAAGTCGGTGTCCCTCATAAGTCATGTTGTTCACGGTCCCTAAGCCAAGTCATTAAGTTCCGCTACATGCTAGATTTATAATAGTGAGTGCCGGTCGTTAGGGACTTAGACACTCACCCCTAATTCTTAAGTTCATCCAAGCGGTAGGTGATCGGTTGGTCAAATCGCACAAGTAGAAAGGGTCGTCGGTTGGTCATTTCTTACCCTTCCGTCTCGATCTACTCACTTAGGGTCGGTTGGTCATATCTCTAAGCAACTAGCCTCTACCGCCATTCAAAACTACCGAAACAAGGGTAGCTGCCAATAAACTATGCATGCATACACTAGAAACAATTAATAACGCAAAAGCATTAATAATAAAAAGAATCTAAACTAGGCCAAGACCTAATTTCCACATCTCCATAATACCTTAGTGAAATGACAAGTATAATTACCACATAAAACAATAAATAAACAAAGACATAATATACTAATAATAAATTAATAATCAATTAAATAGAACACAATAAGAATTAATTCGCCAACAATTATATTGATAATCAGGATTATAACAAATAATAATGAAACCAGAATAATATTATGAGTCAGAAAATAATTACATATCGTGCTAAGGATAAAGCTATCGATCCCCTAGTTGTTGAGTACCGGGGCAAACCCCGAAGGATTTGCCCTTGAAGAACTCTCTTGATCGTCTTTTCTTTCTCTTTTCTTGCGTCGGCACACAGCAGCAATATGCTTCCCAATTTGATATCTTAGATGTACGCATATGCATGTATATATATAGTAAATGATTTTAGGGCATCATGCAACTTGGGCCCGTGCTTTTAATAATTACGACGTAACTAAATTAATAAGTTACGCCGTAATTCTTCGTAATTCATATAAAATACCCGCATTTAATTAATTACGGCGCAATTAAATTATAATTACGCCTTACCCTTCAAAACTTTGGGCCCAAGTAATTAATTACGGCGTAACTAATCTATCAGGTTACGCCGTAATCCTTCGTCATCTCATATTTATCCGATCCGAAATAATCTCTACAGTGTAACTAATTCCATGTTACGCCGTAACATTCATAAAAATAATTACGACGTAACCATAAGACATGGTTACGCCGTATCCTTCAAAACATCATAATTACGCCGTAACATTATTAAGCAGTTACGGTGTAACCTTCACAAATAATTCATTGGCCTTTGTAAATCAATCTTCAGAACATATATTTGGCCTTTTATCACTTCTTTTCTGCTTCAGCGCTTCATTTATCCTGAAATGCAAATATGAACGAATTAAGTACCATATTAATACAAATGAGGCCATAAATACGGGAATTTCATATATAAAATATCAGGCTAATTTGATGTTATCAAATATCCCCCACTTGAATCCTACTTGTCCTCAAGTAGACCCTTTAAATAATTCTTAAAAAGATATCTCACAGGATTAATTTGAAGTTATGAGATTAAAAATCACCTAAGCTATAAAATTCCAAACCGAGCATCTCGAAGGGAATTGAAATCACACTCTCTCATAATTCACGTGTTTATTTTTGGGGTGATCACTCAACTGCTCAGTCATGGCGAGTATTCTATCATAGGCTTGGCAAAGATACTAATCTCCACCACTAAAGTCTATAGATGCAGTTATTCTAAAAGGCAATGGGTTGACACAACATAGGCTTATGGGGTTATTTTATCATTACTAACGAGCTACGGCGAAGGGGACAAAACCAATGATACATGACCAAATCCATGGCCAAGACACCAATGATTGCTCGCTTCCTCACCTAAACTCGATTCATGACTAAGGGTAGGATAAGACATGGGAACACATTTAATGGGTGTAAATAAAAAGACACGAAACAAATAGATTTTTAAGTCTACAGTCGCCCCACCACTAGTCGCATTCAATCCCATAGCAAAAATCGAGGGTCAAGAGTCAAGGGGTCTTCAATACACGAGTCAATGCATATAAAATGTAAAGTAATGCCTCATAAACTCCATAAACTTAGGCAAATAAGATGCATTAACTCGGCCTTCATCATCAATACACGAGTCAATGCATATAAAATGTAAAGTAATAGCACATTTATCTATCAAAATCAACCATTTCTATCTCTCATCCCCCCACTTGAAATGTACAATGCCCCCATTGTACGAATATTGAATAAAATTTGAAAGGCAAGATAGAAATGTACGGGTTTCTAATTTTATCCGTAAGAATACAACGGATATTTAAAAATTGCGCCTAGTTGAAACAAGGCGAGAACACTTATCACAATACGACACATAAGCTGATTATGACGATCAGCAATAAACAAACTAATAAACTCTTGCTTGCATTTTTTTTTTTTTTTTTTTTTTTTTTTTTTTTTTGATACAAGACAAGGTATACATGAATAAAAATAAGAACAATACGAACATATAAAGCATCGCCCCACTTGAGATCAACTATCATCTAAACCCGATTTTCTTCCAAAACCCGTGACTTTCACCAGTGGAACCAAAATTAACCAACAGCGCCCGGACCATGGACATAAGAAAACTACAGGGTAGGCTAGGCGATAGGTGTAACGAAACAATTATATTGGGTGAACAAAATGAAAGGAAAGGCTCTGAAGGGTGTATCTAGGGGTATTTTGCACTAATGATGAGTGCAACAAACAAGGTTTAACAGGGGGATTGACTAATCGATGTGAAAAGCCAATATACAGAAAACATATATGATGGGCTATTTGGGTTTAATCCTGAAATTGTCTTATATCCTAGCTGCACCGATCACACCAAGTTACCTCAGTGTAATGCTCATGATAATGGTCTCGAAAAGATATGCAAGGCCAAGTTCTAAAGTCTACTACTGCCACCGGCACACTCGTTTTTATGAAATTGTGTATAAGGGGAAAACGGAAAGGCTTATCCTCACATAATGGAAATATAGGATAGGTGTGCTCAGTCTAGATTAATCCAGTTAAGTAATGAAAAACATGTCAAAAATAATGAAACACTTTTCATAAAAAACTAGAAAAATAAAGGCAAGTAAAATCAAATGGGTGTCTATGTTTAATCTCTTCCCCCCACTTGGGTCATACTTAAGCATATAAATGAAAAATAGGAAGGGTTAGAGATGGAACGAAAAACTCCCCTGGATTTGCTCGGTATGAATAGTAATGCATGTTCAAAAACATGCTCCAATTGTGACTCCACGAGCAACATCAAACTTCTCATCAACACTCCATGCAAACACAATAGCACTCAACTAGGACGGATAAAAAGTGTTCCCTTGCAGCCAATCATATCTTCAACCTGTATTACTGCAAGAAAAATTAATACCAAAAAGCATAATTTCGGATAAAAAGCAAAAATAGCACGACATATAAAAATAAAAACAAAATAAAACCTAACTCACTTTCATAGGAACCACGGTTGCATTTAGCGCATGCAACAAGCCTTTTAAACCCCTCGGTGTCCCGAGTGGACGAGTGAAGTCTCATGAGGGTTTACAGGGAACACGCCCACAAAGTTCATTTAATTACTAATACAAGGTTATGAAAATGTTTTGAAACTGTTTTTATTAAAAATTTTAGTCACAAAAGATAGTTACGGTAATGGATCGCCCGATTACGGCGTGGGTGAGTTGACTTAAAAATGTTTACCAGAAAGGGTTCTGGCGTGGCTGGATCAGCCGATTCTGGCGTAACAAGAAACCCTGAGAAAAGAAGATACCTGGAACATGGATGTTACGGCGTAACTAGATCGGCCTAGTTACGACGTAGTTAGAATGAAGTGGGCAGATGGCCTTAGTGATAGCCAATTACGGCGTAAATGGATCGGCCCATTACGCCGTAATTACTTTCTGATGTTGTTGTGCCCACAATGTCAACTTCTTCCTACGTGATCAAGAGGAGTTATCGGAACTCCTATCATCTATCTTTGGTCTTTAAACTTGTAAACAAGATAAACAAAACATACCAAACCCAAAACAAAACAAACAAAATACAAAAATATCCAAAAAGGTCTAAGAAAAATAAAATCAAAAACTAAATCTAGGATAGGGACGGGTTGTCTCCCGACGAGCACTTTTCTTTAACTCTCTTGAGTCTTTAAGTTAGACTCCTGCAACAGCCATCAATCGGACGTCTCCAAATAATGTCTATTTCTCAACTAATCTCGGCTTATGATCTTGTCGAGATTTTCTCCACTTGTTCTTGCTCAACCAGCACACTATCACAACCTCGTGCATTAAATGTGTAAAAATAATAAACATGAGCAACAAGTAAGATATAACACATCATTTATAATTTTAAGATGCCTCAGACTTGGTTACTGCGAAAGTCCTACTAATAACAACGTCGTAACTTCAGTATGAAAGAAACCTGATATAATATAAGAATAGATTATGACAAACCTGATATAATATAAGAATAGATTATGACAAACCTGATATAATATAAGAATAGATTATGCCGTAACCATGGCCAAGGTTACGCCGTAATCTCAAGACAGAACACATAATTGTAGAATAATATCGATCAAACAGCCAAAAATACGAAGACCGTTCCCCGGCAGCGGCGCCAAAAACTTGATGCATGTTTTACTGACCAGGTTTTACATTTATAGTAATTAAAGGGCAGTGTACCCGGTCGCATTATTAAGCAGTTACGGCGTAATCATAAGAGATGGTTACGCCGTATCCTTCAAAACATCATAATTACGTTGTAACATTATTAAGCAGTTACGGCATAACCTTCACAAATAATTCATAGGCCTTTGTAAATCAATATTAAGAACATATATTTGGCCTTTTATCACTTATTTTCCGCTCCAGCGCTTCATTTATCCTGAAATGCAAATATGAACGAATTAAGTACCATATTAATACAAATGAGGCCATAAACACGAGAATTTGATATATAAAATATCAGGCTAATTTGATGTTATCATCGAACTTCTCGTTTCCTTTATCAACGAGCCACAACTCCTTTCGAACTCCCAAAGTTTTCAAGTCTTGCCTTGCCTTTAGCATGTCTTTGGATTTGTCGTTCATTAACAAGGTATTCAGCACACTCTCATGCACGTTCTTTTCGATGTGCATGACATCGAGATTGTGTTTTAGTAGAAGAACGGGCCAATACTCTAGTTCGTAGAAGATAGAACGCATACTCCAATTCAATTCGATTTCTCGATTAGGTTTAGGGTTATTTTTTAAAGTATTTGGATGCTTCCCTGAGACACGTTTAAAGACTTTACCAATTTGAATCATGATTTCCTCATGGGTAAAGCTTCTAGGAGGATGGTTCTTTTCAGGTTTACCATGGAATTCCTTATGTTTATTCCCCAGTGGATGCCTTACGCGTAAGAATCTTCTATACCCAACATAAGCAATTTTATGCTTCACAGAAGCGATGGAGTGTCCACGATTACATGTGGGGCATGCATAGTAGCCTTGTCAAATCCACCCGGACAAACTACTTGAAATGGAAAGTCATTGATGGTTCATAAAACGCCGCTTTCATTTTGAAATGAGTACCAGTAGCGACATCTAAAGTCCACTCTCTATCCATAACTCTTTAAGTTCTTTGATCAAAGGTCGCAAGAAAACATCAATGTCCTTTGCAGCTGATTTAGGGCCAGGAATTAACATCGTCAACATTAAAGAAGTCTCTTTCATACACATCCAAGGGGGTATGCTGTATGTTGTCAATATCACCAGCCACATGCTGTAACTTTGACTCATGTTGCCAAACGGATTGAAACCATCAGCAGCCAACCCTAATCGGACATTTATTGGGTCACAAGAAAACTCAGGTTTCATTATGTCAAAATTTTTCCATGCTTGACCATCACACGGGTGATTCATCTTACCGTTTTCCTTAGACTGTCTAGTAGCATGCCAAGTCGTCCAATTTGCGATGTCTTTTGTGTTGAACATACGTTGTAGTCTAACGAAAAGTAACGCAACACCTTGTTGGCAACTTTCTTCCCCTTCGTCTTTTGGTTTTTCCATCTACTCTCGTTGCAGATTGGACAATTATTGAGACTTTTGTTCTCATCTGATCCCCAAAATAAAAAACAATCATTTTTACAAGCATGGATCGATTCGTATCCTAACCCGATATCTTTGTATGTCTTCTTGATTTCATAGTATGACAGTGGGAAATTGAATCCTTTACTAGGGGGACATGCCTTTTGCAAAAGAGCAAGAATCTCGTTAAACCCGACATAAGTTATTTTATGTAAGACCTTGATGTCAAAGCTCGGCGTAAAGCTCAATGTAGTCATATCACAACTTGGGTACAAATTTTGGGTGGACCTACCAAGTAACTCTTCGTACTTGTTAGTAATGCTAGGATCATTGGTTTGAGCTGGTTGAGGACCTGTTGTTTGATCCGGTTGAGAAACCGTTGTTTGAGATGGTGGAGTTGGGACATTATCGCAGAAATATCTTGGAAGAATGCATCCATGTCCATGTGTTGGTGAAGGTGGTTGTGGTGTGTTGTGTACTACGGTGGAGGAAGCGGTTCACCGTGATACTTCAAGTGGTATAATGTATGTCAAACCCGTATTTAGATATGTGTGACTCAAGAGTTTGAGTGTACCCAATTTAGTTGGAGCGTTACCACAACGAACACATGGGCAATGAATCATTTTGAGATGGGGTTTAACAATGGCTCACAATGCGAATGCAAAAGACAATCTAAAATTCCGGGAATTACGGTTGGATATAGTGGTCCAACTCTTATCAATTGTCATGACTGCGTTGTAAAAACATATTCAAAAAATGAATTTATATATATACATACATATGCAAATAAACACATTCAAACATGAAAAATCGTAATTATGAGCTGTTCTGTTTACCTAGTGCAACTATGGAAGGCAATCCTAACCCACTCTTTGAATGTCTCGTCTCATATATGAATGGCTATAACTTATTTACTATTTAAAAAAAATCGGCAGCATTTCCCCTCAACTCCCCAAATATGTGCATTAAAGACATATTCATAGTAGTGAAAGGGAAATACTGTCGAATTTCTCTCAAATAGTAAAACAGTTATACGCATCCATATCCTAAACGAGACAAAACATTCAAAAAGCAGTCCCAAACAGGGGACTTTTCGAAATTAATTTCTAATAAATTAATTTCGGACGAGTTTTCTATAGGATGATTAACTTCGGACGGGGAATTTCCAAAATTAATCACTAAAATCCTAAAAAGAGTAACACAAGTTTAACAATCACAATATTACTAACCAAAGTATCATTTTCATTTTAACAATTAATAACATATCACATGAGATTTTTTCCGATATCACATATCATTTTCATTTTAACACGGTCACTTTAAGTATTATAACTAACAATTAATAACATATCACATGTCATTTTTTCCGATATCACATATCATTTTCATTTTAACACGGTCACTTTAACTATTATAACTAACAATTAATAACATATCACATGTCATTTTTTCCGATATCACATATCATTTTCATTTTAACACGGTCACTTTAAGTATTATAACTAACAATTAATAACATATCACATGTCATTTTTCGATATCACATATCATTTCATTTTAACACGGTCACTTTAACTATTATAACTAACAATTAATAACATAGTATATAAAAGTATATACATTATCGACAAAGTAATAAAAGTATATATATATATATATACCTATTTCGCGGCTGAAATACAGGAAGTGAAGAAAAGAGAGAGAGAAAAAGAGGTGGTCACTCGACCCGGCCTGACACGACTGTCCCGGTTGACCCCGACCGTCCCGGCTGTCCCAAACACTACACATAAAACCATAGTTAAACAAACTATTGTCGTCCCAAAACACATTGTCGTACCAAATTAATTAATAAAAGCTTTTACGACGACATTATCGTACTCAAAACACATTAACAAAAAAGTCACTAACCAACACAAGCGGTGGTGAAGCTGTCTTCTTGGGTTCGTGGTGGTGGAGCTGCGGCGGCGGTTCACGGTGGTGAGGCTGCTGCTGCCGTGACCATCTAACCAACACAAACACAACATAAAACCATAGTTAAACAAACCATAATTAAAGAAATTAAATTAACAAAAAAAATACCTTTAAAAAAACAAAATAACAAAATTATACAAATTGTGCATTAGTGCGTGTGTAATTGATGGTTACGAGTGATAGTAGTGTTGTGGTGGTGTCGAATTGAAGAAAATAGCGTTTTTGGAGATTTTTATGGATTTTTTTCTTTTTAACGAGCGCTTTTTTTTTTTTTTTTTTTTTTTTTTCAAGTGGTGAAAGAGATGAAGATAGAGATCTGGGTCAATTATTGATGTAAAATTGGGACGACACAAAAAGGGACGACATAGTCGTACCTTTTTGTTTTTCTTTTGCGAAATATTTGGCGGGTTGTTTGATTTTTAGTGAAAAGTTTTGCTAAAAAAAAGGGTACGACAATGTCGTCCCTTTTTGTTTTTTGTTTTTCCTTTATCTTATGTATATTAGAATGTGTTTAAATTATTTAATTAATACTAAATAAATTAAATTTGTTATAAAATTTTTAAATAATTTAAAAATTAATTAATTAGTTATAAAAAGTTTAAATAAATTTAAAAATAATTTAAATTAGTAAAACAAATTAAATAATTTAAATTAATTATAAATAATTTAAATAATTTAAAATAATTTAAATTAGTTATAAAAATTTAAATAATTTAAAAATAATTTAAATTAGTTATAAAAATTAAATTGATTAAAAATGATTTAAAAGTAATTATAAATTGTTTATATAAATTAAAACGGATGAAATGTTAAACGAACGAGTCAAGATGATATCGTTATACATGAGATGTTAGACGAATGATTCTAAATGACATCGTTATATATAATATGTTAAACTAACAAGTCGAGTTGATATTGTTATACATGATGTTAAACGAACGAGTCTAGATGATATCGTTATACATGATATGTTAAACGAACGAGTCGAGATGATATCGTTATACATAATGTTAAACGAACGAGTCGAGGTGATATCGTTATACATGACATGTTAAAACGGATGAATCGAGATAGTATCGTGATACATGAAATGTTAAACGAACGAGTCGAGATGATATAGGTGATATCGTTATACATGACTGGTTAGTCTATAAATCTTTATCTCATCAAAACATCCAACCAAAATAATGGCGCCAAAACTTCCTCCAAAAATACTCGCGCCAAAACTTCCCACCAAAAGCTACGGATACGCTCTATATATCATATAAAGAAAACTTGAGATCTTATCCCACCAAAAGCTACGGATCTTATCCTCAAAACCACTCAACCTCACAACCTCTTATTTTCACAAATTTCAAAACACGAGATTGAGCCATTTAATCCTTTTATGTGTTCTTGTGGAGCGGAAATATAAGATTAAGAACATCACATAAAGAATATTCATCCGGGACGGCAATATTATGCATGTTCTCCGTCGAAGGTGAACAATCATACATTTCTTTTTATGTAAATATACAAATAATTGGGTTGTAATCTCTTATAATTTTCTTATTATGTAACGACACAAAAAGAAGATAATGGGTGCGGATATTTTATGTGGAAGAGTGAATTTGATTTAGTACTTAAGTATAATCTCTTACGGTTCAACATCTCGAGTTCGGATCCGCACCAACAGAGTGCTCAAGTTGTGAAGCCAAATATCTTAGGATAAACATCTTTGGAATCACAAAAGCAAGTGCTAGAGACAAGAGTAAGGATGCTTGAGTCAAGACTTGAAATGGCAAGGATTCACAGCGACCACGACCACGCATGTCGATCGGATGCAATACTCCGTGAGCTGTTAGGTGACATGGAAAATCTTCGTATGTAGAAGTGTTGTTGTTTGTTGTTGTTGTTGTTGTTGGAATAATACGTATGTTTCACTTATTACTATGTACCTTTCAATTTGACCATGTTCTAAGTTAACAAGATTATGGTTTCCAAACACCCCTTTTCCAATACTAAATTACACATAAATAAAGAAACAACTTGACAACAAAACGAAACAGATCAAACGAAACAACTCGGCAAGCAAACGAAACAACTCAAACAATATGATACACACGACATAGACCATAGCAAACATCGCCCATTCATTTTTTTCCTGCTACTTCCATTTCTGCTAGAACACGCACCATCTTTTCCTTCCTTTGCTTGATTTAACCTGCTCGAACAATGCTTCAAGATTTTTACCCTATTTCGCATCATCAAATGTGTAATCGAACGCGCTTTCTCCGGCTCCATCTTTTTCCTTCCTTTGCTTGACGAATCGCTCAAACATTGCTTGACTTCCGGTGTTTTCTCCTCCAACACCATTAGCTTCACGGTCAAATACACCACAGTAGAATGGTTGTTTCCATAACCATTCCCGAATGCGGTCTCTCATCAACGGGTCTATGTTCTTATAAGAACCATATTCATCATAAATTTATGACCCATACGTATCAAGAACTCGAGTAAAGAGATATATCGACGATAAAACCAGTGACCACTCTTTTTCCGGCGTGTAATCAGCCATTACATTGTTACGTGTGTTTTGTGGGAATTGACGATTGGGTTATTTATGTTTTGTCGGGATATATAAGGAAAACTTTGCGGGATATATAAAGTTGCAATTTGGCGGGAAAAATAATGGCGGGAAACTATTAGCGGTAAAAATAATGGCGGGAGACTATTAGCGGTAAAAAAGTTTACTTGTCGAGTTGTTTCGTTTTCTTGTCGAGTTTTTTCGTTTGCTTGTCCGCGAGTTGTTTAAGCACTCTTTCACATTCACTCTTTCACATAAAATATCCACATCATGATCTTTTACTCTTCCACATTAAATATTTTTTTTTAATTCTATAAACGTATTTAATTTTAAATTAAAGTATTTAATTATAAATATAAACTATTTAATTTTAATTATATATTAAATAAAAGTATTTAAATTAAATAAAAATAATTTTTTAAAATTAAATAATTTAATTAAAAACTAGTTTATAAAGTTTAAAAAAAATAATTAAAAAAAAATTATAGATTTACAGTTTGGGATGACAATGTCGTCCCAAACTGTTTGGCGGGATTAAAAAAAAGGGCGGGATGTATTTATTTACGTGACTGGTTTATTAAAAAGATTTTAAATTATAAAAAAATAAATAATTACAAAAAGACACGACATTGTCTTGCCAATTTGCGTCGTGCCAAAACATTTAAGTTGACTGTCCTTTTTGTTGAAAACGTGTGGGTCCTATCTGCATTTTGGGACTACATTATCGACCAAAAAAATGGGCGTCCCCAATTGTGATTTTGGTGTAGTGAATAATTGATAAGTAGATTTAAGTAGATACGTACAATGCATTGAATTCAACTTCTCCAAGGGGTTATGTAGACTAAAAATACTTTGATTCCTTTATTACATTATTACCTCATATTAATATTATTATCCATCGTTACAACATTCTCCCTTTGCCGCCTTACACTTTTCCTCACAGTCTTTTTTGAGAGTTTTACATATACCCAATCTTGCTGTACAACAACACCATATAGCGTTCTTATCTATGCCTTCACAATATTTTTCGCAAGGCATGGAAGAATTAATTCCTTTTATCTCACTGAAATCAACTTTCGTACCTGCAAATTAAAAAATGAGAATGTGTGTGATATTTGTTCAAAAAGTATGCCTCAAACAAATGAACAAAAGATGCAAACTTACATTGGTTACAAACTAGCAACAGCATAAAGCTTAAAAAGAAGACACTCATATGTGATCCTCCTGGCTTCACCATCGCGCCACTCAAATCTCTGAGATTGTTTTTTCGTTTTTTTTTTCAAAAGCGTAAAGAGAAGAGTAATTGATGAATGACAACCTAGATAAGTTTGTATTTATCCGCACATACAAGACAGATGCGTAATGATTTATTTAACCCATCTATGGCATAAAAGACTATACTAGCAAATCTTCTTTAAGTGTGTTCCTACGTAATTTTTCTCATGAAATAATTCAGGTCTCAAAATCTACAATTCCTAACTCCAAAATAATAATAATAAACTGTAAAAAGTGTTCACATTTTGTCCGTCTGACACATTATACATGTTAAAAGCTGTTGGCTTGATTCATTTCTAAAGTGCTAAAAGTCTAACAAAAAAATTCATTCTTAAGAGTGAAAGGCACCATGTTTTTTGCACCATCGTCCTTAACAGCTAGGGATGGTTTTGGTTAAATTGTTGGCCTCTTATGAGTCACACATGCAAATTAATATACAGTTTTAGCACTTTGTGTCAAAATAATAAGACAACATTGACATATATCTTGCAGCTGTTTAACAATGTTTATGTGTGGAGTATATCTATGTATGCAAAGATCACCGAGAACAATGTTTCTATGCGTAACAAGCTAAGTCAAGTTCCACAAGAAAATATCACAAGGCACAACTTTTACGTGCTTCACAGATAAAGTTTTACAAGAAACTAAGTTAGTTGTCACAACATTATAATGAAAGGAATATTTGTTCAAACACGATACACGCACAGTGTTTTCGTACTTCACTTTCTAAGTTTGAGAAACGTGCAGTCACTTATTTGTCACATAGTTTTGATGATGAAACGATCTTTGTGGGTAAAACAGATAAAGGTCTCCATAGCTCTTTTTAATAGACTGGCCGGTCTTTAACATATAATCCGGTCTTGATATATTTTACTAATATAGACCAGTTCGAATTATAAAAACTGGTCTCTTAATCCGATTTTTCTGGTTGGAGAGGTTTTCCGAGACCCGTCTTTTATAAAGGGTCTCCATGTGAGGGTCTCTAATTCTCTAATTCTATTTGTGTAGTTGTGACTTCTTGTGACGAGTTGTTATAAAAACATATTTTCTAGTATTCTTTGAGGGTTTTTGTTGCAGTTTGAACTAATGATTTGGTCAACAAAATACATGGCTCGGTATGTAAACAGTTCTAATTTTATATAGCAGTTATATATAAATTGGGCAACCGATACTCTAAAGTGGGTGAAGTAGTTGTTACTCATACTGATGAGGACGAAGTACTTGAGCCGGATAATGATATGGCAAAGTTTCTTCCATCTTCAGATGGCTACCATGAGCTTGAAGATTATTTTGATGATGATTATGCCGCTCAAGTCTACGATTTACCAGGGCAATTAGATGCTTTTTTTGACTTGTATGATGCGAAGCTTCAAGGTCGTGGTAGGAAGTAATTTTATGTTTGGTAGGTCATAAGATTGACATGTCTTTCTTATGTAGTGATTTTGGTTGTTGCACAATGGTGCTTGTTCAATGCCCATGTAACGGGATGAGATGAGAGACTCACTCTTAACCGTTGTACTTAAAGCGTTTTTTGGAGTAATATATTATCAAGGTGATCCCCTTTTATACCCAAAAAACAGTTATATATAAATGGCCTTTTTTTTGTAAAGATTATATTACATTATATCGTTTCATTTTTTTAATCTAGTTATTGGTTTTGCATTGATGTAAAAAGCCAAGAGGCTGTTGTAATATTTGAAGCAGTTGGTTTTTTTCGATTCAGTTTGTCTTGTTTGTGATCATGTTTGTTTAAGTTTATTCTGTTAAAATACAAAAGCATTGCATAGATGTACACTTGAACAACTATTAAATGTGTCGATGTCAGTTGTGACTCGTAATTTTGATGACTTATTAGATTCCATTGCTGAAGACATATTTAAATATTTTTGATTAAGGGGGAATTGCATATATATATCCCTCCAAAGGTGAAATAATTCCATATATATCATTCTTACAAGTTTTTGATGCACATAGTACAATGATTTTTATGCATGCAAAAAATATATATGCAATTTTGTATTTTTGGAGGGATATATATATGCAAATGACCCGATTAAAAAAGGAAACCACGTGCTCAACAGTATTCTGTATAGTATGCCTTAATTTTATTTCTTTCTAAAAATCGGTTTTGGTCGGGCATAAATGGTGTTAGTGGATCATGCGGCATCACAAGAAAATGTCATACAAAACTGAAATTTGAGCATATAATTAAGAAGCAGGCATCCAATCTCTTCGTTTTCCTCTTGTAACGAGAGGAATGATTTTTTTTCTTTCTTTTCCTCTTATGAGCGCACTTGAGGGTGTATATGACGCTTTCGATGCTTATTACAGGTTCGAAGGTACTTGTATATTAATTTTATAAAATACAGTTTGTGTTTTATACTTTCCCTTGTTTCTCTTCCAACATTCAGCAACTAATTTAGACATATTGTTAAATTTTGGGGTAATAATCTGTGGCAAACATATCACTCTATCAATTGCTAATGGCTTTCAAGTTATGTTCTTTGCAGGCATATTACAGGGGTTTAACATGGTCAAAGCATAAGTGGTTTATAGTTCCAAGATTATCTTTTCTGCTGAAGCTCTCTTGTTCCTGCCAAGTTCATTTTATTATTCTTTCTGAAGTTCATTATTATAGCCGTTAGAGGTCTTAGTGTAACTTAATCCCTATTTAATTAGTCCTTTATTCTAGGGTTACAAACACTTGAGTGTGCATCTTTTGTATCACTCTTCTCTTCTCTTAGATCATTTAAGCGATCTTGTCTTGTCTTTACATTCATATGATTATTGTCTCATTGACATTAATCTAATCTTGTAACATTTGGATACTATTAATCTAGTGACTATTGCGACTTAGATCGAATAAAGGTTCATTGTTTATCTCATTGTTGCCTATACTTTCGTACATGGTATCGGAGAATCGGCTCATTGATTCTTTTAGCAACATAGGTGTGGTTTGGAGTTCTTCATTGCTGGCGTAATCTTTGGTTATCTTCTTTCATATTTGCCCTAGACTAAGTGAATCTAGGGTGAGTGTGATTTGTTCTTCCATTGCATATTTCTATAAGTCTAAGTCTTACCTCTTCTCTAAACATACAAGACTTAAGTCTTGTGGGTGCAAACGGGTAGACTAACATCTTGATCCGCCACCTTTGGGTGGTATGAATACTGCTCGGTTTATCCTAATCCATGAGCTTAGTGCTTGTTGTTTCTTATTATAAAGTCTTATCTTCTTGACTATTTATTCTTATTATCTCTCATCTGTTGTTGTCGATTATTCTTTGTCTATCTTCTTATATCATCTATCTTATTGTTTGTATTATATTGTTGGTGATGATAATATTGGTCGTTCTTCCAGAGAAAAGTCTTGTCTTTGGAGATGCTTTGTATTTGCATCCTAACAATACAAATGGCAATCCGATTATTACTATTAAACTCATTGGAACCGAAAATTACAAAATATGGAATATGGCCATGACTTTTGCTTTAAGGAACCATAATAAGTTAGGGTTTATTGATGGTACTTGCATAAGAGATGATTCGAACCCTATTCTTGCTAATCAATGGGATACATGTAACTCTGTTGTGGTTACTTGGATTCTTAATTCTCTTAGTCCCGAATCGTTTCTTGGTGCTATATATGCTAAAAGCGCTTATGAAATGTGGAATGATCTTAAAGACACCTATGACAAAGTTGATGGTTCAACTATTTTTAATCGCATAAGAATATAAACTCTCTTAGTCAAAGTGGGTCCTCTCTGGTGATTACTATAACAATCTTAATTCTTTATGGAAACAATTTGATTGTATGATTAGCTTGCCTCCACTGACTTGTGAGGTCGCAAAACATTTTGAAAAACACAATCAACTGATCAAGTTAATGCAATTTCTTATGGGTCTTGATGACTCCTATGTTCCCATCGAAAGCAATATTTTAACCGAGACCCTTTGCCTAATGTCAAAGCTGCTTTCTCTGTTGTGTCGGAGAAGAATCTCACGGGAATGTTTCATCGGGAATAGCTCGCTAAACCCGATGCTACAGTTTTAATGCAAAACCTCACGATGGAGGAAAATTTTTGATAACACAAGAGGTTTTAACAACAAAGTTTCGGTTTTAACACCGTAATAGCTCTAATAGCAGAGGACCAAATATGAACCTCAAATGTACTAATTGCAAAAGCCCGGTCATCTTGTTGATAGGTGTTATGAAATTGTTGGATATCCTGTTGGATATGTTAAGAGAAATTTTAATGGTAAACCTTTCGTGATAACAATGTTTACTTGAAACTAATCATGTCACCGATAATAGTACTAGCAATTCTCATGTCTCTTTATCTAATGAACAACTCTCAAGACTTATGAGTCTTCTCAATGACAACAATGTGTCATCTCGCTAATGCCAACTTAGCGGTAAAAATTTTTAGAACCTTCTTTAATGGCGTGTTAAGTTTAATGTGAACTTCAACAAGTTTTTAACAACAACACTAAATCCTTAGCTGGAAACATCGGTCTTGGTTGGATTGTTGATTACGGTGCAAATCGACACATGACGTATCGAAACTTTTTAATCAATGTTGTTAACATTTCAAATCTTGGCCTAACTCTTGGACATCCCAATGGTACTCGAGCCCTAATTACTAAAATTGGTGATTTAAAGGTCATAATGACCTAACACTTTTGATGTTCTTGTTGTTCTGAATAAAATGTCGGTTTATTATCATTCATAAGATTGCTAGAGACAACAAGATGTTTGTTGGATTTAATGAATCTAATTTCTATATACTGGATTTACATCAAAAAGGATTGTGGGGATTGTAAACAATACAATGGGTTATATATTTTGATATAGACTCTACATGTAAGATTACCTCTAATAATTGCATATCATTTGTCATGTCTCTAGAAATCTACATCAAAGACTTGGTCATCCTCGACCAAGTCCTACACATACTTAGACCTACTCTTAAATTTGATAGTTCATCTGGCCCGATCATCTACGTGATACTTGTAATAAAGCCAAACAAACCGAGAACCATTTCCTCTAAGTGAACATAAATCCACTAAAATTGGTCAACTTGTTCACCTTGATGTTTGGGGACCATATAAAATTACTAGCGAGATGGTTATAAATATTTTTAACTATAGTTGATGACTATTCTAGTGCGGTGTGGGTTTATATGCTTAAGGGAAGGATGATGTTTATGTTTCCATTGTTAACTTTACTCATATGCTATCAAATCAATTTGAACACAATGTCAAAGTTTTTAGAAGTGATAATGGGACGTAATTTGTCAATAATAAACTTCAACAATTACGTCATGAAAAGGAATTCTACATCAAACTTCTTGTGTTTATACACCTCAACAAAATGGCATTGCGAGAAAGGAAACATAGGCATCTCCTTAATGTTGCTAGATCCCTTATGTTTCGGAGGAATTACCTCTAAATCTTTAGCACTGAATGTGTTCTAAGCTGCTGCATATGTCATAAACAGTTGCCTCTTGATTTCTGTCTGCAAGTCCCCTTCTTCTTTGTGTATGGGCATGACCCTTCACTCTCTCTCCTTAGAGTCTTTGGTGCTTATGCTATGCTACCATTCTCAGCGTTTCGACAAATTTGGTAGTAGATCTGAAAAAGTGTTCTTATTGGTTACTCGAATGAGAAAAAGGCTATAAACTCTTGAGCCTAGAAACAAAAATATTTTTTATTCGAGATGTCAAATTTTGTAAGCTGTGTTCCCATTCAAAATGAAAATTTTGTGTCAAAACCTTCATTGAAACTTATGTGCCTAAAGATTTAAACCACAAAATTTCTTTGACTCAAACAATTCCCAATGATGAAGGAGAGTGACATCCTATGATGATAGCGGTGGTAAGTCATCCCACCGAGATTGATGAACCGGTTGCAACATCTATAGATGATAATACACACCCGAGGGCAACATATCACATGAATCACATCCGCTAATGCATCTTACGATTCTGGCGATACATCTTCGGATTCTCACGAACAAGAAAGAGGCTTGCCACCACTCTTCGCTAGGAGGTCAACTAGAGTTTCTAAGTTGCCCGATAATCTAAATGACTTTATTGTTGAAGGAAAAGTCAAATATGGTGTGAAAAAGTTGTTAATTACTCAAATCTTAACAAAGACAATTATCTTTGCTTCTAGTCTTAATAAAAGTATTGAACCTACTTGTTATGAAGAAGCTATCCTTGATAGTAATTGGGTAGATGCTATGAATTCGAAATTGAAGCCTTAAATGAAAACCATGCTTGGGATATAAGCGATCTACCTCCTAATAGAACTCCTATTGGCTACAAATGGATTTTTAAAATCAAATATAAAGCTAATGGTGAAGTTGATAGATACAAGGCTAGATTAGTTGTTAAGGTTACAAACAAAGGGAAAGAATAGACTATGATGAAACTTTTTCCCTGTTGTAAAAATGTCTCTTTGTTAGATGTCTTATTGCCTTAGTGTAAAAACAAATGGCCTCTTTTTCAACTTGATATTAACAATGCTTTCTTGTATGGAGACCTTGACGAGGATATCTATATGACCATTCCCAAAGGGTTTTGTAATGAGAACAATAAAAATAAAGTTTGTAAACTTGTTAAGTCTCTATATGGTCTAAAACAAGCTCCCGAAAATGGAATGAAAAACTTGTCATTTAAAGGAAAACAACTTTGTCCAATCATAATGACCATTCTTTGTTCACCAAACAGAGAATGACAAGTTCATTGCTCTTCTTGTTTATGTGGATGATATAGTTCTTCTGAAAGCTGTGTTGATGAGATAAACCTATTCAAAGAGTTTCTAAAATCAAAATTCCATATCAAAGACTTGGGAAATCTAAAATATTTTCTTGGCATTGAGGTTTTAAAAACTGGGAATGACATCTGTCTCTCCCAAAGAAAATATTGTCTTGAACTCCTCAAAGAATTTGGTCTTGGGTGCAAACACATGTCCACCCTATGGAACCCAACTCGGTGCTTCCATACATTCCACTAATGATGACCCCTTACTTGTCAACATCTTTGGTTATCGAAGCTTCGGAAACTTATCTACCTCACCCATACAAGACGACATTTCATACTCGGTTCATTGTGCGGCACAATATATGCATTCTCCTTGAAATCTCATCGGAATGTGCCTCAATGTTCGAGGTATCTAAAGGAGCTCGAGGAAAAGGTCTAAGGTACAATTTCAAGAACTCGAAAATCATCTTGAAGGATATAGTGATCTTTGATTGGGCCAATGTAAGAAAACCAGAAATCATTACAGTTGTTGTGTTTTCTTTAATGATTGTTTAATCTCATGGAAAAGTAAAAACAAAACACTCTTTCAAAATCCTCCACGTAAGCAGTATAGATCTATGTCTCTGGCTGCTTGTGAAATCATTTGATTCGTAAAATCTAAAAGATCTAAAAGTTGATATCAACCTTCCTGTTAACCTTTTTGTGATAACAAATCGCTTTACAACTTGTCATCAATCTTGTTTTCCATGAAAGATCAAAACATTTTGAAATTGATGTTCACTTCATCGGGAAAAAATTGCTAGAGGTGTTATAAATGCTAAAAGATCGGATCTTCAAACCAAAGCTGGCGACATTCTTACAAAGAACCTCCTGTCTATCAAGCATAAATTTTGTGTGAAAAATTGATATTGTTTGATATGTTTGCCCATCGATTAAGGGGAATGTTAAATTTGGGGTAATAATCATGGCAAACATGTCACTCTATCAATTGCTAATGGCTTTCAAGTTATGTTCTTTGCGGGCATATTACGGGGTTTAACATGGTCAAAGCATAAGTGGTTTATAGTTCCAAGATTATCTTTTCTTGAAGCCTCTCTTGTTCTCTTGAAGTTCATTTTATTGTTTCTGCTGAAGTTCATTATTATAGCCGTAGAGGGGTCTTAGTGTAACTTAATCCCTATTTAATTAGTCCTTTATTCTAGGGTTACAAACACTTGAGTGTGCGATCTTTTGTATCACTCTCTTCTCTTCTATTAGATCATTTAAGCGATCTTGTCTTGTCTTTACATTCATATGATTATTGTCTCATTGACATTAATCTATTCTTGTAACATTTGGATACTATTAATCTAAGGTGACTATTGCGACTAGATCCGAATAAAGGTTACATTGTTTATCTCATCGTTGCCTATACTTTCGTACACATATCCGTTCGAACACAAATTCACCCTTTTGTAACCTTTTAATATCAAATATAGTTAGAAACAAGATCCACAGATGAAATTAATTAAAAAGAATTGTTGAAAATAGCTGCATTATCCCATATTAATTCCATTGTTTTAGTCGAAGATTATAGATTATTGGTTTGTGATATATGGTCAATATTTTAACGGCATATTAACTATTAATGGCTTTATTTGGACCAATCCGGTTTTTTGAGTAGATTGGCTGAATAGTGTATTTAATTATGGAAAAAATGACCGATCACAGAAAATGCGTTTCATATGTTTTCTTAATCAAGTTATGTGTCGATTTGAGTGAGATAAAGATGACCGGCCAGCGTAAAACAGAACAAACTCACGCGTTACAATTTCAAGAGACAGCTTCTTTATTTCATTCTGTTTTTGCACAATTTTCTTAAGACAAGAGTACCCTTTAAACTAAGTGTTGCCTTTGAGTTTTAACGTATGCAACGCTTAACTAAATATGCTACATTCTTATACCTAATTTGCAACACTTTAATAACAAAATTGGTTGTAACTAATATTTCATTAATTGACGTCATATGGAATTGAAGAACATAATCACATTAAAATATGCGATGTCACAATCTTGTAGGTAAAACCCAGATATATAATCATTTTCATTTGAATCTCTAGCACTCTACTAGCACCAAAACCTGAATGCAAATTAAACATACTTTAAAAATTGAGCATGTTGAATAATACTGATATGTTGGGATTAAGTAGATGCGTACAATGCATTGGATTCAACTTCTCCAAGGGACTATGTAGACTAAAAACACTTTGATTCCTTTATTACATTATTACCTCATATTAATATTATCATCCGTCGAAACAACATCCTGCCTTTGCCGCCTGACACTTCTGCTCACAGTCTTTTTTGAGATCTTCACATATATCGTATCTGTCTTTACAACAGCACCATAGAGCATTGCTATCTACGCCTTGGAAATATTTTCAGCAAGTTCTGGTACTATTAATTCCTTTTATCTCATTAAAATCGGATATCAGCTACCTGCAAATTAAAAAATGAGTTCGATTCTGTGTATATATGATCTCAAAAAGTATGCGTGAAACAAATGAACCAGAGATGCAAATTTACATTGGCTACAAACAAGCAACAACATAAAGGTTACCAAGAAGACACTCATATGTGATCCTCCTGGCTTCGCCATTGCACCACTCTAATCTCTGAGATTGATATATATATATATATATATATATATATATATATATATTTTTTTCAAAACGAAAAGGGAAGAGGATTTGATGAATGACAACACACAGAAAAATTTGTATTTATCCGCACATACAAGACAGATGCGTAATGGTTTATTTTACCCATCTATGGCATAAAAGACTACAGTTTGTGTTTTATACTTTTCTTGTTTCTCTTCCAACATTTGTCAAGTAATTTAGACATATCCACATTCCAAAACACAAATCCGTCTTTTGTAATTTTTTTTTATATGAATTTTGTTAGAACCACTATCCACAAATGAAATTTTCTAAAGTAGGTGAAAATAGCCGCATTATAATATGCGGAGTCACAACACTATACAAAGCTGAACCTCGTTTACTTGAAAACACACTCCTATTGATTATTTGTTTCTACTTATGCCTTCCCTCCCATTGTAATTTCACTGTTTTAGTCGAAGATTACAAATTATTAATGGTCAATATTTCAAAGATTTAGACCAATCCGGACTTTGGAGCAGATTGGTTGAATAAATATATTGTGGAAAAAAGATCATCACAATATATACCTTTCAAACTTTTTTTCTGGGCATTTGCATATATATCTTTTCAAAGATGCAAAATTGCATATATATCCTTTGCATGCATAAAAACTATTGTATCATGTCTATCAAAAACTTGTACCAAAGATATTCATGCAATTATTCACCTTTGGAGAGATATATATGCAATTCTCCCTTTCTTAATAAAATTGTGTCGATTATATTAGAAATTAGAGGACCGAGTGACACTAAACAAACTCGTTAAAATTTTGAGAGATACCTGGCTTCATTTCACATTCAACTTATTCATTTCATTCGGCTATGTCCTTTTTTTTGCAGCCATCTTTTGAATCATATCATTTTCTTAAGGGTACCTTTTTACTAGGTGTTGCCTTTAAGTTTTAACATATACAACACTTATCTAAATATGCTGTATTCTTATTACTTATTTGCAACACTTTAATAATGAAATAGTTGCAGGTGTTTACAACTAATACTAATTTGAAATTTTTGCTTAACAAGGAATACTAATTATTTTGTTTTTTAAGTCTTGCATTGGAAATTTGTGTCTGTGAACCTTAAGGAATTTGTGTCCATGCACCTTAGCTTCAGGGTGGTTGCTTTTTTTTTTTTTTTTCTTAAGTCCGTGAGGCAAATATATAGTGTGGACACATATTTCATTAATTCACGTCAACTTATTCATATTAAAAGGATGCAATGTCACAATCTTGTAGGTAACACCCAGATCGATATAAAATCTTTTCCATTTGAATCTCTAGTACTCTACTAGTACCAAAACCTAAATGCAAATTAAACATGATTGTAAAAAAATGAACTAGTTGAATATTGATAAGTGATTTAGTAAATACAATGCATTGAATTCAACTTCTCCAAGGGTTATGTAGACTAAAAACACTTTGATTCCATTATTATATTATTACCTCGTGGAATATTATTATCCGTCGAAACAACATTTTGCCTTTGCCGCCGCACAATTTTTCTCACACTCTCCTTTGTTTTCAGTACATTTAACTTTATAGTCATGACAACAACACCATATAGCATCATGACAAAAGTTCATTACAGAACCAATAATATCCAAAGATCAAACCGCTCCATCTGATGTATCTTTCATCCTACGACACAGATTACATCCGCATTCATTTCTAAATTAACATAAGGGCAGTGTTGTAATTTTACTCACCTCATTTACTTACATATCGACGTCTCATTTACTCTTCCACACTCATCTTTCATCTCTCACCTACTCATCACACACACTCATAAACTTATCTACCACCAATTCACTAATCTATGGACTTTGTTAGACCACAACGACAACTTCCACCACTTGCCGCCATATACCCGGCGACTTCTATTTTTCCGACGAGTTCTATTTCATTTAAGCCGATGATTGTATGTGTGTGGGAAGTGCGGGGCGGGGGTGACGGGATCTGTAGCGGCTGGATCTGTAACATAAGCAACATTTCTATTAGTTAGAAGATAACAGCGGTTGACGGAATGAGTGTGAGGTTGTGAATGAGACGTGGTACGGTGGGAGTGGTGAATGTGGTCTCAGGCTGTGGTACGTTTTGGTTTCTGAGTTGTACCTTTGAACTTTGAAGTTATAGTCACTTTGAACTTTGAAGTAGTACGTTTTGCTGAATGTGGTCTCAACACTTGGGTAAATATTTCAGAAGAACATGAAAGAATGAAGGAAGAGGATGAGAGTTTGTTTCTCTTTTTTGGTTTGTTACGATATGAAATGAATTGACAAAGTGAAATGATATAAAAAAATAGTCAAGTACAATCAAGTGTCTGCACCTTTCTCTCTCTTTATGGGGAAGTAAATTAAAGTAAAGAGAGGTTATATTCACTTGGGGAAGTCTCAATTAGTAAAGATTTGGTTTATGGTTTATTTTTTTAAAATGAGTTGTGTACTTTTTTTCCCCCTATCATTCTATACTTCTGACACTATAAAAAAAAGTAAACTAAAGAGTTGACTGTATAACACTTAATATTAAAGTATACACTTTTTATTAGTTTTGAGATTTTTTTATAACAATCACTTATGATTTCTACAAAATCTCAATGTGATTTTTGGTGAATCACGTGTGATTCTCTTATAAAAATTTAGTATACACTCTTTATTAGTTTTAAGATTTTTCACAACAATCACATGTGATTTGTACAAAATCTCATGTGATGCTTTGTGGATCACGTGATTCTCTCATAAAATTTCAAGTATGTACTCCTTATTAGTTTCGAGATTCCTTTACACTAATCACATGTGATTTGTACAAAAAAATCTCATGTGATTCTTTAGTGGATCACATGTGATTTTACCTTAAATCACATGTGATTTACAACAAATCACATGTGATTTACCGCAAATCACATGTGATGTTACATTAAATTATTTTTTAGTTAAATCACATGTTGTTTACACATGAATCACATGTGATTTATACACAAATCTCGTGTGATTTGCACATGATCCACATGTGATTTATACTTGATTTGATAACACATATTTTTTTCTTTTTGGTACAAATCACATGTTTGTTTTCCTACGAGTGATATCTTACTTACTTAGACAGGTAAAAAATCACATGTTTTGTTTTCCTACGAGATTTTGTATAAATCACATGTAATTGCTGTAAAAGAATCTCAAAACTAATAAATGGTGTATAATTTAAATTTTTAAAGAGAATCACATGTGATCCACCAAAGAATTACATGTGATTCGTTTGTGAATCACATGTGATTCGTTTGTGAATCACATGTGATTCACTTTAAAAAAAATAATTTGATGTAAAATCACATGTGATTTGCGGTAAATCACATGTGATTTGAGATCAAATCACATGTGATTTGAGGTAAAATCACATGCAAGTCTAAAAAAAATAAAAAATCACCACTGCAACTTCTAAAATCAAAAATTCCCCACTATAAAAATACATATCCAAACATGAGGTCAAGTGAAACATAATACCAATACACTGACCCACCTATTACTTGAATGGACAAAAATAGTACGTAACAAGTAAACAATATACCTAATGACAAGCACATGTGTCATTTACCATTTTTTCTTATTCCTATCACATACACACGACCAGCTTGACAAGCACATGTACATATTACAAGATATTTAACTTATGAGGTGAGATTCATATTTCCATCTCAAAGTAACGAGATGTGCAAATCATGACAAAAATATTCAAAGAGTTTCCATCTCATTACGAATATGTAGAGGAAAACAATGTGAGTTACAAAGAGTTACATGCACTTAATTTCAAATGATGTTAACTGAAGTGATAAAAATTCAACTCTGTGTGTCTTTTTCATGTTTTTAGTTTTGACTTCTTTTAGGTGTTGAATCTGTAAGGATTGGTGACAGTGAGTTAAACAAGCTAGCAGTGATCGGAATGGTTGACCCGGTCAAACTCAGGCAAAAGGTTGAAGAAAAACCAAGAAGAAAGTGGAAATATTATCTCCGGTAAGTAAAAGCGACGGCGACGGTTTTGTGATGAGAGAAACGGATCTTGATCGTGAGCTTTTATGAGAGAAAGTAGGTTGAATAATGGAGATGATTGAAGACTTTGTTTGTGTGTGTTGTATGAGTGATAATTTTTTTATTACAGATGAATGAAACATGTGGGGATAAGATGTTTTATGCTTTTGTATTTTACATTTTGCCCCATTGTTTTAATTGGATATTGATCCGCTACCAGTAGGATGAAAGTGAAATGGATGGTTAGGATGTGCGCTTTTGTTCTTTAAAGAATGCGCGTGTCTTTGGGATCTCACCTCATAGCATCATTATCCACGCCTCGACAATATTTTGGCAAGGCATGGTAGAATTTATTCCTTTAATCTCACCGAAATTGATTTTCGTACTGAATTTAAAATTAGAATGTGTGTGATATTTGTTTTGAAAGTATGCCCGAAACAAATGAACCGAGATGCAAACTTACATTGGTTACAAACTAGCAACAACATAAAGCTTAAAGAAGATCATGATCCTCCCGGCTTCACCATCAGCGCCACTCAAATCTACGAGATTGTTTTTCTTTTTTTTTTTTTTTCAAAAGCGTAAATAGAAGAGTATCGATGAATGACAACCTAGAAAAATCAGATTTATCCGCGCATACAAGACAAATGCGTAATGGTTTATTTAACCCATCTATGGCATAAAAGACTAGTATTATACTAGCAAATCATTCTTTAAGTGTGTTCCTACATGATTTTTCTCATGATTTAATTCGGTATCAAAATAAACTATTCCTACCTCCGAAATAATAATAATAAAATAATAATAATAATAATAATAATAATAATAATAATAATAATAAATTGTAAAAGTGTTCATGTACGTTTTATCCGTTTGACACATTATAAATGTCAAACAGTGTTGGCTTTATTCATTTTTAAACTGCTAAAAGTCTAACAAAAGTTCATTTACGCTCTGTTCTCGAGTTTTATTTTGTGGGAATAGAAATGATAGGTAAAGAAAAGTAAAGAAAAGAAGTGGAAAGAAAAGAAAGTGGCATTTATATTTCATGTTCTCGAGTTGAAAAGGAAATGAGCGAAATGGAAAGAAAATAAACAAAGTCGTGTTCTCGAGTTGGAAGGAAAAGAAAAAAGAAAAATTATAGTTATGACTTTTTAAACATAGAAATACATCTATAACAAAGATATATAAAATAATGAAGGTTATATAACTTAGTTTATAACAAATAGTTTATGTGTAAATTTGTTTCCTTCCAAATCCGCCTATATTTGGCGGAAAATTTGGTAGGAAAAACCTCTTAATTTTCCTATCAAATCCTTCCACTTTCCTTTCCTTTCTGTTTGACAAAAACTCGAGAACACACCAATTTTTCTATTTCCTTTCATTTTCTTTCCTTTCCTTCCAAATATAAACTCGAGAACAGAGAGTAAAGGTTCACCAAGTTTTTTTGCACCAATGACAAATCCCATGCAGTTGTTTCACAATGTTTATGTATATCTATACGCAAAGATCACTGAAATGTTTCTATGCGTCACACGTCAAGTGTCACATGAAAATATCGCAAGGCCGGCACAACTTTTTCGTGCTTAGCAGGTAAAATTTTACAAGAAACTAATTAATTTAGTTGTCACAAAATTGTGATGAAAGGAATATTCGCTCAAACCACAATACATGCGGTGTTTTGTACTTCACTTGTCTAAGTTTGAGAAGCATCAATCACTTATTTGTCAAATATTTTTGACGATGAAACGATCTTTGTGGGTCAAATAGATAAAGGTCTCGCTAGCTCTTTTTATAGACCGATCTTTAACATATAATTCGGTCTTGATATATTTTACTAATATAGACCGGTTCAATTACTAAAAGCTGGTCTTAATCCGGTTTTTCTGGTTGGAGAGATTTTCCGAGGCCTGTCTTTTATAAAGGGTCTCCATGTGAGGGTCTCTAATTCTCCAATTTCTATTTGTGTAGTAGTGACTTCTTGTGACGAGTTGTTATAGACACATATAAGCAGTTGATTTAATACTTGTTAATTGTGTAACTGTGTAATTGTGGAATTTTGTAAGATTTAAAAAACATAAAATGTCAAGATTTGAACCCGACTCTTTCAAGTGAAAGCAAAATATTCCAATCGCTAGACTACAATAGACTTTTGTTCATTTATTGCACAATAAATATATATATATATATATATATATATATATATATATATATATATATATATATATATATATATATATATATATATATATATATATATATATATATACACACACGACATTTATTGCACAACCAAGTACATATAATACATATACAACTTTTGTGATTGTTTACACGAGCCTTACAAATTTGTTGTTATTTGATATATATATATTTTCCTATTGGTTCTTCTAATAAGCAACATTAAACACATGTCTTTCTCATAGCGTTTTAATCTTACTAATTCAAAAAGAAAAACTCAAATCCAATTCAATTCGCCTGCCAAGCGTTAAACAACATTTGGCGACGGGTACCTAGAATCAAATCCTTAAACAACATTCGCTTTTGAACCCGCTGCTTTGCATGGGTACCATGCTAGTAATAATAATAAAAGTGTATATATATCTTTACAAACTTTTTCGGTGTTTTCACATAAAATGGTGTAGTCCATACCACAACACCAAAATTCTTTATCCACCTCAGTACATTCTGGTGTGCAAGGTCTTCAACTCATAATTCCTCGGATGTCACTAACATCATTATAGTTACTTGAAAATTTAACTTGACAATTTGTATATGACATTAATCATGAATGCATGAAGAAAAATATACAATACGAAAACTTAGACTCGCGACAAACTAGCAACAATAGATAGCTAATAACAAGATAGTCGTATTATATCAACCATTGAGTTGTTTGTTTCTCTAAGATTTTATTTTTATTTCTGTCAAAAGAAAATATGAACACCCCCGAGGTATGAAAACTTATACAAACATGTATTCATCCGCATGTATAATGTTGGCCCAGTTTTACGGAACTTTAATCAAAATATACCAAAAGTATGAAATAATCTCTATTTTCTTATAAATATGTCATCATGATTCTTTACATGTTCTATTCTATTTATACAAAGTGAAACGGTACATAGTGAACCGTTGTGTCGGTTAAGGATATGGCGATTCTGCTTAAGCGCTATATAACCGTTTATGTAAGCGCTTCTTGTTGACTTTCGTTGAGGTTGACTTTTGTTGACTTTTGTTGACCGGTCATAATGGGTGTTGACTTGGGTCGCTGGGTTGGGTAGATTGGGATTAACCCAATATTCTCCCCCTTAATCACAATCGCTGCGACGTAGATCTTTAAGTCTTTTGTAGTCGTCTCACATAACTCCATTTTGCTTCTTTCTATATTCTCTGTTGTTTCTGCATTCTCTGCGGTTTCTGCAATCTCTGCTGTTTCTGCATTCTTTGCGGTTTCTACAATCTCTGCTGTTTCTGCAATCTCTGTTGTGTCTGCAATCTCTGCTTTATTCTTGCAATCTCTTGTGTTCGCAATCTGTTATTCTCGCAATCTCTGCGTATACGCCTCTCTGCGATTTCTGCACTCTCTGCGGTTTCTGCAATCTCTGCTGTTTCTCATTGTATCATTTCTCTTCAGTTATAGCCGCCATAAGTAATGTTGGCTCTAAGTCTTCTTCAATAAAATTGGAGTGTTCTCTGACTTGATTCTTGCGTTTATTTTGACATTCATATGCATAATGTCCAAGTTTGTGACATCGGTAGCATGTGACTTGAGATTTGTCTCTTGTATCTTCTTCAAAAGATGCTCGTTCTTCCCTTTTAGATTGATAATTGTTCTTGTCTTGTTCTCGGCCTTGAGACTGGTTAAATCTTCCACGGCCATATTCTCTAAAGGTTTTCCTTGTCCTTTATGTCGTGTGAACATCAAAGTCTCTTGATTGTTCACTTGTTTATCCTTCTTAAACTTAATCCTTTCTTCATAGGTCTTAAGTCTTCCAATTGCTTCTTCCATAGTCATTTCACTTAGGTCGGAATATTGTTCTATAGATGCGACTATTTGCAGATACCTATCGGGTACAACATTTAGTAGTTTCCGTACTAAGGTTTCATCTTCTATGGTGTGTCCTAGACTAGCGACTTTGTTTACGAGAGTTGTGAGTTTTGTGGTGAAGGTGTCGATTGTCTCGTCTTCCTTCATTTGTAGCATCTCAAAATCAGATTTGAGTGTTTGTAGTCTTGCTTGTTGGACTCCCTTTTCGCCAACGTGTCTAGTTTTCAAAGCATTCCAAATGTCCTTCGCGGTTTTGTGCTTTGTTATTTGAAGTAATTGTTCCTCGGGTAAGGCTTGATAAAGGAAAGCAATAACGGTTTTCTCTTTTGTCTTATTGGGTTGAGTCGATTCAGTCGGCTCTATTGTTTCCCATAAACCACTTGCTTCGAGAATGATTTGTATTCGAATTGCCCATAATGAGTAATTCGCGGGCTTTAGGATTGGGCATTGAAATTGAGTTGTACTATTTGTAAAATTAGTACTAGGTTCCTTATTTCCACTTTCTTTCGTCATATCTTAAAGATATTGACAATTAATCTCCAAGAAAATTTTAACACGATGTGTGTTGAAATTTCTTAATTTTAATGAGCTCTAATGTTTTATTTTCCTTAAAGGTGTATAAAACTTTTTTTTATAGGACTAGTTTTGAAAGACTATCCTAGGGAGATTAAAAAACTTAAATGAAATATCCTAAGGTTAATTACTCCTTAAAAGTTATTTCTAATATAATAAGCAGTGTAATCACTGGTTATTATACCTAAAAATTTAATGAATACTAAATTTGTAGAAAAGTAACTTATCAAAACAATAATATATATCTAAAATTGAAGAATATATACTATATAAAAAAATGAAAGAGTGGTGTTGTAAAAATTTTGGAACCTGAATGGGTTGATGGTCTAACCCGATGCCTTATAAAATAAAATCATGTATTTAGCCCACTTAGAAATACTAGCGCCTCTTTAAGTGTATTAAATTTATCTCTTTGGGAGATAAAATATGCACCGTATATTTTTTCTTTATATCTCTTATTTGAGATAAAAGATAAAATGTCTCTCTTTGGAGACTGTTTCTTCGTCTCTCTCCTTTTTCTGGGTTTGAGATCCGCTTCTTCTTCTCCTAATCTACTTGGTCAAACGCCTATGATAAGGTTGAATGGCCTTCTTATCTTCTCCGGTACGTGGTGATCTTTGTGAACACCGGATCCCTTCAATCGAAATTTTAGGGTTTCGTTTGATTTGGGGTTTTTAGTCCGAGAGTGATATGAAAGATTGGAGACTTAATTAAGTCAATTGATGGCTTAATTAACGCGCTAGGGCTTGATTCTTGTTTGGAACAGGTGTGTTTGTTCTTATTTGAATCTTTGATTTTTGCCCTAATTGATGACTTCGTTTAGTTTGTTTGAATCAATATGTATAAACGAGTTTTAATTCGTTTCTGATCCTATGTGGATAAAAATCAGTTTCGATGAAAGATTTGCAAATAAGTTTGTTGCCGGGTTGGAGTAATCACTTGTGTGATTGTTCCGCTTGATGTGACAAGCGTATAGAACACAAAGATGATAACTTTGATTTGTGTTCGTTATTTTGCGAAAATTTTTTTCAAAGCTGTTTTGGGTTCTTATTGATTCGAAAACTAAAAAGACGAAACTGGTAAATGATGATTCTTGGTTAGTGTGACCAAACCGCTCTGATACCAATTGTTGGCCCAGTTTTACGGATCTTTAATCAAAATATACCAAAAGTATGAAATAATCTCTATTTTCTTATAAATATGTCATCATGATTCTTTACATGTTCTATTCTATTTATACAAAGTGAAACGGTACATAGTGAACCGTTGTGTCGGTTAAAGGATATAGCGATTCTGATGTAATCGCTATATAACCGTTTATGTAACTGCTTCTTGTTGACTTTCGTTGAGGTTGACTTTCGTTGACTTTTGTCGACCGGGTCATAATGGGTTTTGACTTAGGTCGCTGGGTTGGGTAGATTGGGATTAACCCAATATATAAGTCATAGTCGTATGGGTCTATTTTACCCATATTAATATAATTAAGCTTAAATTAGTGAGTAATAATTAATTTTAACGTTCATTGTTTAACTGTGTGTTGAAAGTATACTTGGTATTTCGAGCTAGAGATACTTTGCTTCATTTCCGAATCAACTTCTTTATTTAATTCTGCTATCTCCTTTTTTTACAGCCATCTTTTGCATCATTTTCTTAAGAGTACCGTTTAAACTAAGTGTTGCCTTTGAGTTTTAACATATGCAACACTTGTCTAAATATGCTGCATTCTTATTACTAATTTGCATCTCTTTAATAATGAAAATGATTGTAGGTATTTACAACTAATATTTCACTAATTGACGTCATATGGAAGAGCTTAATCATATTAAAAGAATGCGATGCCACAATCTTGTAGGTAACATCCGGATATATAATCATTTTCATTTGAATCTCTAGTAGTACTCTATTAGTACCAAAACCTGAATGCAAATTAAACATGATTTTAAAAATTGAGCAAGTTAAATAATACTGATAAGCTGGTTTAAGTAGCTACGTACAATGCACTGAATACAACCTCTCCAAGGGTTTATGAAGACTAAAACACTTGTTTATTACATTATATTAAGGGTGGTACTATTAAGGCTGTAATCTAGTCGCAACATGCTGCCTTTGCCGCCTGACACTTTTGCTCACAGTCATTTTGAGATCTTCACATATACTCAATTTGTCTTTACAACAACACCATATAGCGTTCTTATCTCGCCTTCACAATATGTTAGGCAAGGTCTGGTAGCATTAATTCCTTTTATCTCACTGAAATCGATTTTCCTACCTGCAAATTAAAAAAGAAGATCAATTCTGTGTATGATATTTTTTCAAAAAGTATGCATGAAACAAATTAAATGAACCAGAGATGCAAACTTACATTGGTTACAAACTAGCAACAGCATAAAGCTTACAAAGAAGACACTCATATGTGATCCTCCTGGCTTCACCATCGCGCCACTCAAATCTCTAAGATTTTTTTTTTTTTTTTTTTTTTTTTTTTTTTTTTTTTCCCCAAAAGCGTAAAGAGAAGAGTAATTGATGAATGACAACCTAGATAAGTTTGTATTTATCCGCACATACATGACAGATGCGTGATGGTTTATTTAACCCATCTATGGCATAAAAGACTATTATACTAGCAAATCATTCTTTAAGTGTGTTCCTTCGTGATTTTTCTCATGATTTAATTCAGGTCTCAAAATCTACTATTCCTGACTCCGAAATAATAATAATAATGATGATAATAATCATAATAAGAAAGTGTAAAAGTGTTCATGTTTTGTCCGTCCGACACATTATACATGTCAAAAGCTGTTGGCTTTATTCATTTCTAAACTGCTAAAAGTCTAACAAAAAATTCATCCTTAAGAGTGAAAGGCACCAAGTTTTTTGCACCATCGTTTTTAACAACTAGGGATGGTTTTGGTTGAAATGTTTGCCTTTTCTGAGTCACGCATGCAAATATACAGTTTATAACACCTTGTGTCAAAATGAAAAGACAACAATGACAAATCGATGCAGTTGTTACACAATGTTGACGTGTGGTGTATATATCTCTATGTATGCAAAGATCACTGAGTACAATGTTTCTATGCGTCACAAGTACGTGAAGTGTCACATGAAAATATCACAAGGCACAACTTTTTCGTGCTTAGCAGGTAAAGTCTTACAAGAAACTAATTAGTTGTCACAAAATTGTGATGAAAGGAATATTTGTTCAAACCACGATACCATGAGTGTTTTCGTACTTCCTTGTCTATGTTTGAGAAAGCGTGCGATCACTTATTTGTCACATATTTTGATGATGAAACGATCTTTGTGGGTCAAACGGATAAAGGTCTCGATAGCTCTTTTTATAGACCGGTCTTTAACATATAATCCCGTCTTGATATATTTTACTATTATAGACTGGTTCAAATTATAAAAAATGGTCTTAATCCGATTTTTCTAGATGGAGAGGCCTTCCGAGACCCGTCTTTTATAAAGGGTCTCCATGTGAGGGTCTCTAATTCTCTAATTCATTTTGTGTAGTAGTGACTTCTGTTGGGATTTAATACTCATAACAATTATATAAAATCAAATAAAATCATCAAAGCATGCAGCGGAAGTAATATGAACTATGCTACTATCAAATCAAGCTAAATGCTAACCCTTAGATTTATTGGTTTAAGTTTGATCATGTCGTTTACATTTTGACTTGCCAACACGTTTTTGTTCTTTTAATAAATAGATAGCTAAAACTCCTGAACTATAGGATTCAAGTAACAGTGGAGCATGAATCATAAATAAGCAATTTACTCAACTTATAAAACTTCTAATCAAAAGCACATTAGCACCAAAGTAGCTTATTATAATTTGAAGAAATACCAGATTCAAAGCAAACAGCCTTCCATGATTGATTTGCCTTCATCCTCAAAGAGCTTCCTTCGTCAGTTCATACGACCACTGTTGGTACGGCACGACACCGTCTTACATTTTTCACATTGCACTACATATGAGAATGACTAAATATAGATGTTACGCAAACAAAAACTTAAAATAAAATGTCATATTAAAAATTTTAAAAAGTTAAAAGTTGGTTTCAAAATAAGTCACTTGCAATTTGCCATAGACAAAACACAACCACATCATGAATTGAATAATAAATAACACATCAACTAATTAAGCACTTCACGTCCTGCAAGTATTTTCTTTCATTATAAGAAAGTGAACAAACTTGTTAAGCCAAGAAATATTACAACTTATAATGTCGTGAAACTAAAACTAATGTATATATGTGTGAAGTTACAAAGGTTACCATGAAGAAAGAGTTTGGATTAAGTCGTAGATCACCTTGCAAGGCAAAACTGTTATAATATTGAGTAAATCAAATGTAACATTCAATCATAATTAGCTGCAGTTAAAATGAAGAATGATAATAAAGTTAAGCTGTTGCATTGATTTTGTGGAGGATAGAGAAGACAAATGTATACAAAAAGCTCACCACCACCTTGAGTAATTATGAGTTGAAGAAAGTACAAATTAAAAACAAAAACATTTGTAACGAGTTACGTCTCATAGTTGCGAGATAACAAATATGAAATATATAAAGAACTTGTAATCTTGATATTTCTATAATATATCATCCTCACCTTGAGTCCTTTGGAATACTCAAGAAAAGAAGAGGTTGAGATGATTGTTCCACCCACCCATGCCCATCTTTGGTCGGATGAAAGTCTTCTGATCCTTTGAATTTAATAAAAGGAAATAAACAAATAGGATTCAAGTGTGATGGATCATGAATCATAACTAAGCATTCATGAATTGAATAATAAATAACACATAAACTAATTAAGCACTTCACTTCCTACAAGTATTTTCTTTCATTATAAGAGAAGATGAACAAACTTGTGAAAGTAAAACTAATGTATATATGTGACATAAATTACAAAGGGTTACCATGAAGAAAGAGTTTGAATTAAGCAGATCACCATTCAAGGCAAAACCTGTTATAATATTGAGTAAATCAAATGTATCATTCAACCACACTTAGCTGCTAATACTTTAGATGTTAAAATGAAGAATGATAAGAAAGTTAAACTGATGCATTTAGATGTCAAGCATTTTCAAGGGGAGCTCCCAATACCATGGCTCTTAATGGCTCAGCAACCTGTATCAATATTAGTCGATATAATTACATATGTCACTTTACATTAATGAATATTGTTAAATAACATTAGCTGAATTACTAAACATAAGATGCAGGCAAAGAGAATCATACAATCAATTAAACATACTATGTGACCATTTGATTCGTTGTTATTCTTTGCACATACCATACATAAGAACATTGCTATCCGATGTCTGTAACTCAATACGGATTGTAGGTCCTTGAACCTATTATTATTATGACTATGAAGTTAATAATAGGGTATTATAGAAAAAATTAGGTTAAAAAATATATGGTATATTTATCTTGTGAGGTAATATATATCATAATTTATTTTAATTGTTATCTTCAAAAATACATACCTAAAATAAAAATTCCGAATTTTTTTATAATCTCCTTGTTTATATTGATTTGAAAGATATAAATAAAAAACAATCTACTCTAGTGGTAAGTTGTTTACAAAACACATGAATGACCCAAGTTCAACTCAACAAATGTCTTCTTTTAATAAAAAAATTTTAAAATTCAAAATAACAAAAAAAAAACGAAATTACAATTTATTAAAAAAAACTTGTACATATATTAATTAAAATGCCATGTCATTTAAAAAAAATGCCACGTAAATATAATGATGACGTGGAAATATGACTTGGCGTTATGGGATCTTAGAGTGGTATTTTATGGCGTCTGCTCCTTATATATAATGTATATATATATATATATATATATATATATATATATATATATATATATATATATATATATAGGATAGTTATTTTACATACCAAACTTTTACCGGATCTGAGGATTCATCTCTCCATCCATCTAAAAAGAAATCGATGGATGAGATTAAAAGTATTTTATTATTTCACCTATTTTTATAATTTAAATATCTCTTAAACCGTTAATCGTTAAGTGAAAATATTTACATCGTCGACGACGAGCATTTAATTATCTTTCTATAGGCGGGCACTTTGATATATTTTCGAAAAAGAAAAAATTCATTTTTCACGTTTTCGTTATTTTTCGTTTTTACGTTCTTGAAATTTCATGAAAAAATCATAGATGATAAAACACTAAATTGAATATCACATGTGTGTTAAATCATATATGATATGTAATATCGATGTGATATTACACTAATATCACATGTGATATTACATATCATATATGATATTACACTAATATCACATGTGATATTCAAATAATGTTTATCATATATATTTTTTAATGCAATCAAGAACGAAAACAAAAACTTTAAAAAAGGTGAAAATACTGAAAAAAAATTTTTGTCGAAAGTATATCAAAGTCTTATCTATAAATAGATAATTAAATGCTCGTCATGATGATATATTTTTTTGACTTAACGATTAACGGTTTGAAAGTTATTAATATTTGAAAAAAAATGATAAATGTGGGTTTTTTAAATTGTTAGGATTAATCTTATCAATTAGATCAAATAAAAATGGATGGTTGAGATTGATCCCTTGGTATGTAGATAATATTTTGTCCTCAAATGATCTTAAATCTATATATATATATTTTCAAAAACGAAAAGGGAAGAGGATTTGATGAATGACAACACACAGAAAAATCTGTATTTATCCGCACATACAAGACAGATGCGTAATGGTTTATTTTACCCATCTATGGCATAAAAGACTACAGTTTGTGTTTTATACTTTTCTTGTTTCTCTTCCAACATTTGTCAAGTAATTTAGACATATCCACATTCCAAAACACAAATCCGTCTTTGTAATTTTTTTATATGAATTTTGTTAGAACCACTATCCACAAATGAAATTTTCTAAAGTAGGTGAAAATAGCCGCATTATAATATGCGGAGTCACAACACTATACAAAGCTGAACCTCGTTTACTTGAAAACACACTCCTATTGATTATTTGTTTCTACTTATGCCTTCCTCCCATTGTAATTTCACTGTTTTAGTCGAAGATTACAAATTATTAATGGTCAATATTTCAAAGATTTAGACCAATCCGGACTTTGGAGCAGATTGGTTGAATAAATATATTGTGGAAAAAGATCATCACAATATATACCTTTCAAACTTTTTACGGCGTTTCGTATATATCGCTTTCGAATCTGAAGTGCATATATATTCTTTAAATGCGTAAAACTATTGTATCATGTCCATCAAAAACTTGCCGAAGATATTCATACGATTATTGGCTTTGGAGATATATATATTCTCTTTCTTAATAAAATTGTGTCGATTATATTCGAGAATTAGAGGACCAGAGTGACACTAAACAAACTCGTTAAAATTTTGAGAGATACCTGGCTTCATTTCACATTCAACTTATTCATTTCATTCGGCTATGTCCTTTTTTTTGCAGCCATCTTTTGAATCATATCATTTTCTTAAGGGTACCTTTTTACTAGGTGTTGCCTTTAAGTTTTAACATATACAACACTTATCTAAATATGCTGTATTCTATTACTTATTTGCAACACTTTAATAATGAAATAGTTGCAGGTGTTTACAACTAATACTAATTTGAAATTTTTGCTTAAGTCTTGCATTGGAAATTTGTGTCTGTGAACCTTAAGGAATTTGTGTCCATGCACCTTAGCTTCAGGGTGGTTGCTTTTTTTTTTTTTTTTTTCTTAAGTCCGTGAGGCAAATATATAGTGTGGACACATATTTCATTAATTCACGTCAACTTATTCATATTAAAAGGATGCAATGTCACAATCTTGTAGGTAACACCCAGATCGATATAAAATCTTTTCCATTTGAATCTCTAGTACTCTACTAGTACCAAAACCTAAATGCAAATTAAACATGATTGTAAAAAAATGAACTAGTTGAATATTGATAAGTGATTTAGTAAATACAATGCATTGAATTCAACTTCTCCAAGGGTTATGTAGACTAAAAACACTTTGATTCCATTATTATATTATTACCTCGTGGAATATTATTATCCGTCGAAACAACATTTTGCCTTTGCCGCCACTGATTTTTCTCACTCTCCTTTGTTTTCAGTACATTTAACTTTATAGTCATGACAACAACACCATATAGCATCATTATCTACGCCTCGACAATATTTTTGGCAAGGCATGGTAGAATTATTCCTTTAATCTCACTGAAATTGATTTTCGTACCTGCGAATTTAAAAATTAGAATGTGTGTGATATTTGTTCAGAAAGTATGCCCGAAACAAATGAACCAGAGATGCAAACTTACATTGGTTACAAACTAGCAACAACATAAAGCTTACAAAGATGACACTCATATGTGATCCACCTGGCTTCACCATCGCGCCACACAAATCTCTGAGATTGTTTTTTCTTAAAAGCGTAAATAGAAGAGTATCTGATGAATGACAACCTAGAAAAATCTGTATTTATCCGCACATACAAGACAGATGCGTAATGGTTTATTTAACCCATCTATGGCATAAAAGACTAGTATTATACTAGCAAATCATTCTTTAAGTGTGTTCCTACGTGATTTTTCTCATGATTTAATTCAGGTCTCAAAATGTACTATTCCTAACTCCGAAATAATAATAATAATAATAAATTGTAAAGAGTGTTCATGTTTTATTCGTTTGACACATTATAAATGTCAAAAAGTGTTGGCTTTATTCATTTCTAAACTGCAAAAGTCTAACAAAAATTTCATCCTTAAGAGTGAAAGGTTCACCAAGTTTTTCGCACCAATGACAAATCCCATGCAGTTGTTTCACCATGTTTATGTCTGGAGTATATCTATATTCGCAAAGATCACCGAAATGTTTCTATGCGTCACAAGTCAAGTGTCACATGAAAATATCGCAAGGCCGGCACAACTTTTTCGTGCTTAGCAGGTAAAGTTTTACAAGAAACTAATTTAGTTGTCACAAAATTGTGATGAAAGGAATATTCGTTCAAACCACAATACATGCAGATTGTTTTTGTACTTCACTGTCTAAGTTTGAGAAGCATGCAGTCACTTATTTGTCATATATTTTTGATGATGAAACGATCTTTGTAGGTCAAAAAGATAAAGGTCTCGATAGCTCTTTTTTATAGACTTTAACATATAATTCGGTCTTGATATATTTTACTAATATAGACCGGTTCGAATTACAAAAACTGGTCATAATCCGATTTTTCTGGTTGGAGAGATTTTCCGAGATAGACCAGTCTTTTAAAAAGGGTCTCCATGTGAGGGTCTCTAATTGTCAAATTTCTATTCGTCTCCGAGCAATGTTCGTTAAACAACATTCAGCGACGGGTACTTATAATCAAATCCTTAAACAACATTCGTTTTTGAACCCGCTGCTTTGCACGGGTACCATGCTAGTAATAATAATAAAAGTGTATATATATCTTTACAACCTTTTTTGGTGTTTTCACATAAAATGGAGTCCATAACACAACACCAAAATTCTTTATCCACCTCAGTACATTCTGGTGTGCAAGGTCTTCCGCTCATAATTCCTCGGATGTCACTAACATCATTATTGTTACTTAAAAATTTAGCATGACAATTTGTATGACATTAATCATGAACGCATGAAGGAAAATATACAATCTGACTTACACTCATGACAAACTAGCAACAATAGATTGCTAAAAACAAGATAGTCATATTCTTTGGAGTATAAACTAAAAACCATGAAAATTTCATATTTACCCAAATGATGCTTTAAAAGCATTGTACACAATGCATTCAATGGTTGTATTTTGGGTATATTTGAAATTAATGTTGAAAAGAGGGAGAGATATGAAATTATCTCTAAACTAAATATAGGGGTCTTGGTGTAATTATTAGGAAATATGTATGTAATCTGTAAATAAATTGGCGTTAGAGTCTAAGGGACATGTAGTTTAGAATGAACCGTACCAATGTTTGGTAGTTACACGGTTAGAAAACTATATATAGGGTCGATTATTGTAAGTTCGATATGAGCGAAATTGCAAGTATCAATAAAGTTATATTCATATTATTACATGTTTCATTCATCATAGCAAGATTAATTTCTAACATTGGCATCGAGAACAACGTTAATCAATCGGGGAAGAAGAACAAGTACAGCGTTAATCGATTGAATTGCAAGTTTTCAATCGAGAAGAAGGCTGCTCTGTTTTGCGATTGAAACCAAAACACAAATTCGGTGTTTGTTTGAAAGAAAGGAAAGAAAGAACAGAGATTTCGTGGTTAACAAGAAACAAAACAAAAAGTGGGTTGTTTGATTGATTAAAGAAGGAAAAGAAAAACATTAGTGTGCTTGCCCTAATTTGGTTTGTTTTATGTGTAAAAGTTTTAAGTTTTATTTGCAAGTTAGAATCCCGTTTAAGAATTGATTGTTTATAGTAGTGGAATTCCATTTAAGTTTTGATCACGGAATCCCATATTATTTATACACTTGGATTGATTCGTGAAGTGAAAGAAATCATAACCTTTGTGGTATAGTAAGCAAGAACCAAAACCTTAGTGGTACAAATCCTTAAGTGGAACAAACCTTATTAGTACAGTCCTTGTGGAACAAACCCGTGGTAAAACCTTTGTGGTATTAACACGTGTGGTACAATCAAGTAAGCAAAAGGAAAACACAATGGTACAAGCAAGGCGAAAGATTGTAGCAAAACAAAGAATATTTGAAAGAAAAGTCCAAGAATTTAACGCCAAGCATGACGAGACGAAAGAAGAAAGCGATGCGTCTAAAGTTCAAGAAAATGTAGCACTTAAATCGTACAATTGTGATTCAATTACACAACATGGGCGGTGTTAATGGAAACAATATTAAAAGCGTATGGCCTTTGGGAGATGATCAACCCGAAAGAAGGAAGTAGTGCAACAAATGAAAAGAAGATGCCTGGCAAGCTATGATATTCGGACAATACCATAGGATATTTTGATGCAAGTTGCACAATATGAAGCTGCAAAGGAAGTATGAGATTCGGTGAAATCACGATACCTTGGTGCAGACCTAGTCTAGAAAGCACGGTTACAAACGCTTAGAAGTGAGTTAGAAACTTTGAAGATGAAAGAAAACGAAAGAGTGCAAGACTTTCAGGAAAGTTGGGCAGTATAAAAGCCAAATTTGCAAGCCTTGGCACTACCCTTGATGACAAGATAATTGTGAGATAGTTACTCAACTCGGTTCCGAAGAAGTTTCTACCGATTGTAGCCACCATTGAACAATACTCAGAAATAGATACCATGCCATTCGAAGAAGCCGTTGGAAGAATAACAACATATGAAGAACGTATTAAAATCTTGATGAACGGAAGAGTATGATCCAAGCAAATTACTGTTAGCAAGTACAAATAATTCTGGAAACAGGCTTAATGAAAGGGGACGTGGTGATCAAAGCCATGGTAGAGGGCGTGGAAGAGGGCAGGGCGTGGAAGAAGTCTTGATCAAACAAGCAATATCAAGTAGATCCAAATACTATGAATGTGGTGAATATGGTCATTTCGCATAAGAATGTAAAAGCGAAGGGACAAAGAGAAAGAAAGGAAGAAGAGGCACATCTAGGTATGCGATGATGAAAACCGGGATCAAGGATGAAGACCTTTAACTATATTTAGTTTACGGGGAGTATTGGAGTATAAACTAAATATAGGGATCTTGAGTGTAATTATTAGGAAATATGTATGTAATAATCGTAAATAAATTGGCATTTAGAGTCCTAAGGGACATGTTGTTTAGAATGAACCGGTACCAATGTTTGGTAGTTACACCGGTTAGAAAACTATATATAGGATCGATTATTGTAAGTTCGACATGAACGAAAATTGCAAGTATCGATAAAGTTATATTCATATTATTACCTGTGTTTCATTCATCATAGCAAGATTAATTTCTAACAATATTATATGGACCATTGAGTTGTTTGTTTCTCTAAAATTTTATCTTTATTTCTGTCAAAACAAAATATGAACACCCCGGATTTGAAGATGAAAACTTAGACAAACATATATTTATCCGCATGTATAAGTCATGGTCGTATGGGTCTATTTTACCCATATTAATATAAGCTTAAATTAGCGAGTAATAATTAATTTTAACGGTTCATTGTTTAACTGTGTGTTGAAAGTATATTTGGTATTTCGAGCTAGAGATACTTTGCATCGTTTCACAATCAACTTCTTTATTTCATTCTGCTACGTCCTTTTTAACTGTCTTTTGCATCATTTTCTTAAGGGTACCTTTTACACTACAAGAATCGGGAGAAACAGTGACGAATACAATGCCGGCGACAACGTGGCGTCGGCAACATACGCTACGACGAAAAAACCTTTGACCGAGGCGGAGATCGTTGAAAATTTATGTTAATATAATGCCGACAATGTGTCGTCGGCAATGTAAAATCAAATTTGACTTTGTTATTTCAAGCAATTTTTTGGCGGGATCTTTTGGCGCTCATATATTCCCGACGCCAAGTCGTCGGGAATATAAATCCAAATGATTACTGGGTAATTAGCGTGTGATTAATGCAATTCAATTTTGTTTAAACAATGCCGACGACAGGGCGTCGGCAGTATTATAAATGGTTATTTATTTTGTTATTATGCCGACGACACGTCGTTGGCAAAGTTGCCTGCATAAACTATTTAAAAGTAATATAAAATTCAAGTCCATATAATTGCTGAGTGGACTGCGTACATAATCTTACTAATGTTGATTTTATTTGCACATGTTACGTATAATTATTTAAAAGTGTTCAATTTTAAATAAACATATATAATTTTATTTTTTTACAGTTTATCCTAACCGATCATCCTCAATTCGGCAAAACACAAATAGACACAAAAAACTCAATCGTCAATTCACACAAAACACACATAACAATGGCTGATTACATGCCGGAACGGGAGTGGACAATGGTTTTATCGTCGATGTATCTCTTTCGTTTAACACCTTACGCATAAACATAACACTTAGACTCGTTCGTTTAACATGTTACGTATAACCATAGCACCTAGACTCGTTCGTTTAACACGTTACGCATAAACATAGCACATAGAATCGTTCATTTAGCATGTTACGTATAACCATAAAACCTAGACTCGTTCGTTTAACATATTACATTATAACCATATCACCCTACTGCTCGTTTAACACGTTCGTATAACCATAACACCTAGACTCGTTCGTTTAACACGTTACGTATAACCATAACACCTAGACTCGGTCATTTAACATGTTACATTATAACCATAACACCTAGACTCATTCGTTTAACATGTTACGTATACCATAGCACCTACATTCGTTCGTTTAACACGTTACGTATAACCATAGCACCTAGACTCGGTCGTTTAACACGTTACGTATAACCATAGCATCTACACTCGTTCGTTTAACACGTTACCAATAACCATAACACCTAGACTCGGTCGTTTAACACGTTACGTATAACCATAACGCCTAGACTCGTTCGTTTAACACGTTACGTATAACCATAGCACCTAGCTTGGTCGTTTAACACGTTACGTATAACCATAGCACCTAGACTCGTTCGTTTAACACGTTACATATAACCATAGCACCTAGACTCGTTCGTTTAACACATTACGTATAACCATAACACCTAGACTCGTTCGTTTAACACGTTACGTATAACCATAGCACATAGACTCGGTCGTTTAACAGGTTACGTATAACCATAGCACCTAGACTCGTTCGTTTAACATGTTACGTATAACCATAACACCTAGACTCGGTCGTTTAACACGTTACGTATAACCATAGCACCTAGACTCGGTCGTTTAACACGTTACGTATAACCATAGCACCTACACTCGGTCGTTTAACACGTTACCTATAACCATAACACCTAGACTCGTTCGTTTAACACGTTACGTATAACCATAACACCTAGACTCGGTCATTTAACATGTTACATATAACCATAACACCTAGACTCGTTCGTTTAACATGTTACGTATAACCATAGCACCTAGACTCGGTCGTTTAACACGTTACGTATAACCATAGCACCTAGACTCGGTCGTTTAACACGTTACGTATAACCATAGCACCTAGACTCGGTCGTTTAACATGTCACGTATAACCATAAAACCTAGACTCGTTCGTTTAACATGTTACGTATAACCATAACACCTAGACTCGGTCGTTTAACACGTTACGTATAACCATAGCACCTACACTCGGTCGTTTAACACGTTACCTATAACCATAACACCTAGACTCGTTCGTTGAACACGTTATGTATAACCATAGCACCTAGACTCGATCATTTAACATGTTACGTGTAACCATAGCACCTAGACTCGTTCGTTTAACACGTTACGTATAAACATAGCACATAGACTGCGTTCGTTTAACATGTTACGTATAACCATAGCACCTAGACTCGATTCGTTTAACACGTTCGTATAACCATAACACCTAGACTCGGTCGTTTAACATGTTATTTATAACCTAGACTCATTCGTTTAACATGTTACGTATAACCATAACACCTAGACTCATTCGTTTAACATGTTACGTATAACCATAGCACCTTTACTCGGTCGTTTAACATGTTACGTATAACTGTAACACCTAGAATCATTCGTTTAACATGTTACGTATAACCATAACACCTCTACTCGGTCGTTTAACATGTTACGTATAACCATAACACCTAGCCTCTTTCGTTTAGCACGTTACTTATAACCATAATACCGAGACTCGGTCGTTTAACATGTTACGTATAACCATAACACCTAGACTCATTCGTTTAACATGTTACGTATAACCATCGCACCTAGATTCGGTGGTTTAACGTATTCGATATAACCATAACACAACCGACTCGTTTGTTTAACACGTTAAGTATAACCATAGCACCTGGACTCGGTCGTTTAACACGTTACGTATAACCATAGCACCTAACTCGGTCGTTTAACATGTTACATATAGCCATAGCACCTAGACTCATTCGTTTAACATGTTACGTATAACCATAACACCTAGACTCGGTCATTTAACATGTTACGTATAACCATAACACCTAGACTCATTCGTTTAACATGTTACGTATACCATAGCACCTACATTCGTTAAACTTAACGTTACGTATAACCATAGCACCTAGACTCGGTCGTTTAACACGTTACGTATAACCATAGCATCTACACTCGTTCGTTTAACACGTTACCAATAACCATAACACCTAGACTCGGTCGTTTAACACGTTACGTATAACCATAACACCTAGACTCGTTCGTTTAACACGGTACGTATAACCATAGCACCTAGCTTGGTCGTTTAACACGTTACGTATAACCATAGCACCTAGACTCGTTCGTTTAACACGTTACATATAACCATAGCACCTAGACTCGTTCGTTTAACACACTCACGTATAACCATAACACCTGGGCTGATTGGTTTAACACGTTACGTATAACCATAGCACCTAGACTCGGTCGTTTAACATGTTACGTATAACCATAGCACCTAGACTCGTTCGTTTAACATGTTACGTATAACCATAACACCTAGACTCGGTCGTTTAACACGTTACGTATAACCATAGCACCTAGACTCGGTCGTTTAACACGTTACGTATAACCATAGCACCTACACTCGTTCGTTTAACACGTTACGTATAACCATAACACCTAGACTCGGTCATTTAACACGTTACGTATAACCATAACACCTAGACTCGTTCGTTTAACATGTTACGTATAACCATAGCACCTAGACTCGGTCGTTTAACACGTTATGTATAACCATAGCACCTAGACTCGGTCGTTTAACACGTTACGTATAACCATAGCACCTAGACTCGGTCGTTTAACATGTTATGTATAACCATAAAACCTAGACTCGTTCGTTTAACATGTTACGTATAACCATAGCACCTAGACTCGGTCGTTTAACACGTTACGTATAACCATAGCACCTACACTCGGTCGTTTAACACGTTACCTATAACCATAACACCTAGACTCGTTCGTTTAACACGTTACGTATAACCATAACACCTAGACTCGGTCATTTAACATGTTACATATAACCATAACACCTAGACTCGTTCGTTTAACATGTTACGTATAACCATAGCACCTAGACTCGGTCGTTTAACACGTTACGTATAACCATAGCACCTAGACTCGGTCGTTTAACACGTTACGTATAACCATAGCACCTGGACCGGTGCGTTTAACATGTCACGTATAACCATAAAACCTAGACTCGTTCGTTTAACATGTTACGTATAACCATAGCACCTAGACTCGGTCGTTTAACGCGTTACGTATAACCATAGCACCTACACCGATTCGTTTAACACGTTACCTATAACCATAACACCTAGACTCGTTCGTTGAACACGTTATGTATAACCATAGCACCTAGACTCGATCATTTAACATGTTACGTGTAACCATAGCACCTAGACTCGTTCGATTAACGCGTTGCGTATAAACGCCAGCACATAGACTGATTCGTTTAACATGTTACGTATAACCATAGCACCCTGACTGGATTCGTTTAACACGTTACGTATAACCATAGCACCTAGCTTGGTGGTTTAACACGTTACGTATAACCATAGCACCTAGACTCGTTCGTTTAACACGTTACATATAACCATAGCACCTAGACTGCGTTCGTTTTGCGTTACGTATAACCATAACACCTAGACTCGTTCGTTTAACCGTTACGTATAACCATAGCACATAGACTCGGTCGTTTAACGAGTTACGATATAACCATAGCACCTAGACTGTTCGTTTAACATGTTACGTATAACCATAACACCTAGACTCGATTCGTTTAACACGTTACGTATAACCATAGCACCTAGACTCGGTCGTTTAACACGTTACGATAACCATAGCACCTACACTCGGTGCGTTTAACCGTTACCTATAACCATAACACCTAGACTCGTTCGTTTAACACGTTACGTATAACCATAACACCTAGACTCGGTCATTTAACATGTTACATATAACCATAACACCTAGACTCGTTCGTTTAACATGTTACGTATAACCATAGCACCTAGACTCGGTCGTTTAACACGTTACGTATAACCATAGCACCTAGACTCGGTCGTTTAACACGTTACGTATAACCATAGCACCTAGACTCGGTCGTTTAACATGTCACGTATAACCATAAAACCTAGACTCGTTCGTTTAACATGTTACGTATAACCATACCCCTAGACTCGGTCGTTTAACACGTTACGTATAACCATAGCACCTACACCGATTGGTTTAACACGTTACCTATAACCATAACACCTAGACTGGATTCGTTGAACACGTTATGTATAACCATAGCACCTAGACTCGATCATTTAACATGTTACGTGTAACCATAGCACCTAGACTCGTTCGTTTAACACGTTACGTATAAACATAGCACATAGACTCGTTCGTTTAACATATTACGTATAACCATAGCACCTAGACTGGTTCGTTTAACACGTTACGTATAACCATAACACCTGACCGGATTCGTTTAACATGTTATTTATAACCTAGACTCATTCGTTTAACATGTTCGATAACCATAACACCTAGACTCATTCGTTTAACATGTTACGTATAACCATAGCACCTTTACTCGGTCGTTTAACATGTTACGATATAAGCTGTAACACCTAGAATCATTCGTTTAACATGTTACATTATAACCATAACACCTCTACTCGGTCGTTTAACATGTTACGTATAACCATAACACCTAGCCTCTTCGTTTAGCACGTTACGTATAACCATAACACCGAGACTCGGTCGTTTAACATGTTACGTATAACCATAACACCTAGACTCATTCGTTTAACATGTTACGTATAACCATCGCACCTAGATTCGGTGGTTTAACATGTTACGTATAACCATAACACAACCGACTCGTTTGTTTAACACGTTAAGTATAACCATAGCACCTGGACTCGGTCGTTTAACACGTTACGTATAACCATAGCACCTAACTCGGTCGTTTAACATGTTACATATAGCCATAGCACCTAGACTCATTCGTTTAACATGTTACATATAACCATAACACCTAGACTCGGTCATTTAACGTATTACGTATAACCATAACACCTAGACTCATTCGTTTAACATGTTACGTATACCATAGCACCTACATTCGTTCGTTTAACACGTTACGTATAACCATAGCACCTAGACTCGGTCGTTTAACACGTTACGTATAACCATAGCATCTACACTCGTTCGTTTAACACGTTACCAATAACCATAACACCTAGACTCGGTCGTTTAACACGTTACGTATAACCATAACACCTAGACTCGTTCGTTTAACACGGTACGTATAACCATAGCACCTAGCTTGGTCGTTTAACACGTTACGTATAACCATAGCACCTAGACTCGTTCGTTTAACACGTTACATATAACCATAGCACCTAGACTCGTTCGTTTAACACACTACGTATAACCATAACACCTAGACTCGTTCGTTTAACACGTTACGTATAACCATAGCACCTAGACTCGGTCGTTTAACATGTTACTTATAACCATAGCACCTAGACTCGTTCGTTTAACATGTTACGTATAACCATAACACCTAGACTCGGTCGTTTAACACGTTACGTATAACCATAGCACCTAGACTCGGTGCGTTTAACACGTTACGTATAACCATAGCACCTACGCTGCGTTCGTTTAACACGTTACGTATAACCATAACACCTAGAACTCGGTCATTTAACACGTTACGTATAACCATAACACCTAGACTCGTTCGTTTAACATGTTCGTATAACCATAGCACCTAGACTCGGTCGTTTAACACGTTATGTATAACCATAGCACCTAGACCGATTCGTTTAACTGCGTTACGTATAACCATAGCACCTAGACTCGGTCGTTTAACATGTTACGTATAACCATAAAACCTAGACTCGTTCGTTTAACATATTCACGTATAACCATAGCACCTGAACTCGGTCGTTTAACACGTTACGTATAACCATAGCACCTCGCTCGATTGGTTTAACACGTTACCTATAACCATAACACCTAGACTCGTTCGTTTAACACGTTACGTATAACCATAACACCTAGACTCGGTCATTTAACATGTTACATATAACCATAACACCTAGACTCGTTCGTTTAACATATTACGTATAACCATAGCACCTAGACTGGAATTCGTTTAACACGTTACGTATAACCATAGCACCTAGACTCGGTCGTTTAACTGCGTTACGTATAACCATAGCACCTAGACCGATGCGTTTAACATGTCGCGTATAACCATAAAACCTAGACTGTTGGCTTAACATGTTACGTATAACCATAGCACCTAGACTCGGTCGTTTAACACGTTACGTATAACCATAGCACCTACACTCGGTCGTTTAACACGTTACCTATAACCATAACACCTAGACTCGTTCGTTGAACACGTTATGTATAACCATAGCACCTAGACTCGATCATTTAACATGTTACGTGTAACCATAGCACCTAGACTCGTTCGATTAACACGTTACGTATAAACATAGCACATAGACTCGTTCGTTTAACATGTTACGTATAACCATAGCACCTAGACTCGTTCGTTTAACACGTTACGTATAACCATAACACCTAGACTCGGTCGTTTAACATGTTATTTATAACCTAGACTCATTCGTTTAACATGTTACGTATAACCATAACACCTAGACTCATTCGTTTAACATGTTACGTATAACCATAGCACCTTTACTCGGTCGTTTAACATGTTACGTATAACTGTAACACCTAGAATCATTCGTTTAACATGTTACGTATAACCATAACACCTCTACTCGGTCGTTTAACATGTTACGTATAACCATAACACCTAGCCTCTTTCGTTTAGCACGTTACGTATAACCATAACACCTAGACTCGGTCGTTTAACATGTTACGTATAACCATAACACCTAGACTCATTCGTTTAACACGTTACGTATAACCATCGCACCTAGATTCGGTGGTTTAACATGTTACGTATAACCATATCACAACCGACTCGTTTGTTTAACACGTTACGTATAACCATAGCACCTGGACTCGGTCGTTTAACACGTTACGTATAACCATAGCACCTAACTCGGTCGTTTAACATGTTACATATAGCCATAGCACCTAGACTCATTCGTTTAACATGTTACGTATAACCATAACACCTAGACTCGGTCATTTAACATGTTACGTATAACCATAACACCTAGACTCATTCGTTTAACATGTTACGTATACCATAGCACCTACATTCGTTCGTTTAACACGTTACGTATAACCATAGCACCTAGACTCGGTCGTTTAACACGTTACGTATAACCATAGCATCTACACTCGTTCGTTTAACACGTTACCAATAACCATAACACCTAGACTCGGTCGTTTAACACGTTACATTATAACCATAACACCTAGACTGGTTCGTTTAACACGTGCGATTATAACCATAGCACCTAGCTTGGTGGTTTAACACGTTACGTATAACCATAGCACCTGGACTCGTTCGTTTAACACGTTACATATAACCATAGCACCTAGACTCGTTTGTTTAACACACTACGTATAACCATAACACCTAGACTCGTTCGTTTAACACGTTACGTATAACCATAGCACCTAGACTCGGTCGTTTAACATGTTACGTATAACCATAGCACCTAGACTCGTTCGTTTAACATGTTACGTATAACCATAACACCTAGACTCGGTCGTTTAACACGTTGCGTATAACCATAGCACCTAGACTCGGTCGTTTAACACGTTACGTATAACCATAGCACCTACACTCGTTCGTTTAACACGTTACGTATAACCATAACACCTAGACTCGGTCATTTAACACGTTACGTATAACCATAACACCTAGACTCGTTCGTTTAACATATTACGATATAACCATAGCACCTAGACTCGGTCGTTTAACACGTTATGTATAACCATAGCACCTAGACTCGGTCGTTTAACACGTTACGTATAACCATAGCACCTAGACTGGGTCGTTTAACATGTTACGTATAACCATAAAACCTAGACTCGTTAGTTTAACATGTTACGATAACCATAGCACCTAGACTCGGTGCGTTTAACACGTTACGTATAACCATAGCACCTACACTCGGTCGTTTAACACGTTACCTATAACCATAACACCTAGACTCGTTCGTTTAACACGTTACGTATAACCATAACACCTAGACTCGGTCATTTAACATGTTACGTGTAACCATAGCACCTAGACTCGTTCGTTTAACACGTTACGTATAAACATAGCACATAGACTCTTTCGTTTAACATGTTACGTATAACCATAGCACCTAGACTCGTTCGTTTAACACGTTACGTATAACCATAACACCTAGACTCGGTCGTTTAACATGTTATGTATAACCTAGACTCATTCGTTTAACATGTTACGTATAACCATAACACCTAGACTCATTCGTTTAACATGTTACGTATAACCATAGCACCTATACTCGGTCGTTTAACATGTTACGTATAACTGTAACACCTAGAATCATTCGTTTAACATGTTACGTATAACCATAACACCTCTACTCGGTCGTTTAACATGTTACGTATAACCATAACACCTAGACTCGTTCGTTTAATTTTACTCATATATTACCGATAGCGGGCGTCGGTAATAATTTCACATTTTACCCCAAATATTTAGGCGACCAAAGACGACAAAAAAAAAAAAAAAAAAAAAAAAAAAAAAAAAACTTTTATTTTACCAGCGACCATTCGTCGACAACAAAAATCATAAAGTAAATATATCGGATCGGATCTCATATCTCACACTTAGAAAAAAAATCATACACCTTCATCTTCGTCTTCATCTCTCACGCACCACCACCACTTATCTCACCACCACCACCAACATATCACCACCTCCACCTTGCTAACACCACCACCACGCTAACACCCACGAGCACCCATGCACGACCCTCCTCCTCTCATTTTAATTCTTTTCTCAACCCTTCTATTGTTTAAATCCTCATCTTCTTCCCCACTTTTTATTCTATCACTGCTAACGGAAGTTAATGTAAGTGTTAATTTTTAATTTTTGTTATATTTTTTAATTTTATTAATTTTGAAAAGTGTAGTGGCATTTGTTAATTTTGAGATGTTGTTTTGTTTTTGTTTTTGTTTTGTTTTTTGATTTTTGATCTGACTGTGTTAGCCGAGGCGCGAGCCGGGGAAGCGAGACAACCAAGACATAGGTAATGTACTTGAGTTTTATTTTTTATTAACTTTTGTGTTGATTATGGTGGGGTGGTGGTGGGAGAATTAAAGTTCTGATTCTGAATCTTATTGAGATGAATGGTAGGTTGTTGGCGGAAGGAGGGGACGGTGGTACGAAAGGTGGAGGTGGTTCTGGTGGTAGTATCTTCCTCAAGGCTTATAAAGTGTAATCTCCAGTACTTTTTTTTGAATTCAGTAGTTGTGTTATTTAGTTTGTGTATATGCTATGAATACAGATGCCCTGTTCTAGACCTTAAATAGCATTTGCGGTGTTTTTTGCTTGTTTAGTTAGTTAACTTAATGACGTTGTATCAGATGTGTATATTTCCATATATATACTTTGGTTGATGGACGAAACCTTACAATAAGGTTGCTAACACGCTATATCACTACAATTTTGTACTTAGTACAACATCTATATTATCTACTATGTTTGATGGATGACACCTTAGTGTTCCCCAAAAGTATCTTGCAATATATAGAAACATTCACTGTATTTTATTTATATTAGAATGTAATGAAACTTGTCATCAGTATATTGTCACTATTGAGCTCTACTTTTTGAAGAACTTTTCTTCTTCACAAGAACTTATAGGAAAGCTATGTAGTGCGAATGCTAAGTGGTATAATCACTACTAAATCACACTTCTACGGTAAGCATGCGATCTAATGGGGATAGTCTATTCATATCACATGATTGTTTAGTAATATCGTCATGCTCTTTGCTTGGTGTAATTTGAGTTAAAAATGTATGTAGTACAATCGATCGAAATTGATCTAATTTGGGCTGCAGGATGGAAGTGGTAATATAAGTGCTTGTGGAGGCGATGGTTTTGGCGGTGGGGTGGAGGAAGAATTTCTCTTGATGTGTTTAGCGGCACGAAGAACCCAAAATCTTGTACATGGTAGAATTGTTGCATTTTGGGTTTTAATTTTAGTAAATAGTAGTAGCGCAAGTTTGCATATAGTCTATGATCATTTGAAGAATTATATTATTTATTTTATATATTTTTGCGGTGGTAATAGTGTAGGTTGTCCAACAAATAAAGGGTCTGCGAGGCACTTTTTATGTGTGTAACTGGAGCCTTACAATTGATAATTTCAACATGACAACCGACACGAAACAATTCTCATGGAGGGTGAGCCGAGACAACCAAGACATAGGGTTATTTTGTGTAGATGGATAAACCCGTTTAGACTATGCTTTGATCATCTCATCCTTATGTTGGCCATTGTACACTTTGAACATTTTGGTGACTTGAACATTGGTGATTTAGCAACTTTTGTGTATGTTTAACCTAGATCGTAGTTAATATCACCGTTTTGTATAATTTGTAACTTTTAGTGATTATATATGTGATTCGGTCGTTATGAGTTGTTTTGGGATATCGGCATATTGGTTTAGAGGTTTTGGTTGAAAAGCAGTGGAGGTTATGTAGAATTTTAGGAAAAATTTCCGGAAAAATTCGGGAAATTGCTAAAATCTTGCAATATTGTGGCATATGCGATACATTTTGCCGGCCTTAGTCGTCGGCAATATATAAACATTTCATATATTTACATACTTTCCTATGCCATGGCGTCGGGAAAAAAAAAGTGAATTCTATTTTTCATACAATGTCGGCTATGGCGTAGGGATAATAAGTGGCTTAATGCAAGTTTAATACGATCCCGCGCCATGGCGTGGGAAAATATTGAAAGTGTTATTTTTTCACGTTACCAGCGACATGTCGTCGGGAATTAACGGTATAAGTTAATTCGTTTTAATTTTGCTAACTAATTACATAATTAGTAATATTTTGCCGACGACATGTCGTAACTATATATTTTCTACCAAAAACTTTGACGGAAAACAATGTGGGTCCCACGTTGTCGTCGGGAAGGTTTGTTTTGTCGTCGGGAAGGACTTTCCCTCGAGGCTCGGCCGACTAAGCTGTTGGCTATGCGCTTGTCGTCGAAGCGAACGATGCCTACGCCACGTCGTCGGGAAGGTGTTGAAAAAGTTGTAGGCGGAAGTGTCGATTGTACTAGTGTTACTGGGTGTTCTTTAAGTTTTAACATGTACAACACTTATCAAAATATGCTGCATTCTTATTACTTATTTGCAACACTTTAATAATGAAATAGTTGCAGATGTTTATAGCGAATGCCAATTTGAATTTTCTGCTTAACAACGAATACTAATTATTTTGTTTTTTAAGTCTTGCATCGGAAATTTCTGTGTCTATGCACCTTAAGAATTTTTGTGTCATTAATTTGCGTCATACGAAGGAACATAATCAAATTAAAAAGAATGTGATGCCACAATCTTGTAGGTAACTCCCAGATATATAATCATTTTCATTTGAATCTCTAGTACTCTACAAGTACCAAAACCTGAATGCAAATTAACCATGATTTTGACATTTGAGCAGTTGAATAATACTGCTAAGCTAGTTTAAGTAGCTACGTACAATGCATTGAATACAACTTCTCCAAGGGGTTATGAAGACTAAAAACACTTGTTTATTACATTATACAGTATTAATTAAGGGTGGTACTATTAAGGCTGTAATCTAGACGCAACATTCTGCCTTTGCCGCCTGACACTTTTGCTCACAGTCATTTTGGAGATCTTCACATATACCGAATTTGTCTCTACAGCAACACCATATAGCGTTCTTATCTATGCCTTTACAATAAGTCCGGCAAGGTCTGGTAGCATTAATTCCTTTTATTTCACTGAAATCCATTTTCCTACCTGCAAATTAAAAAAGGAGATCAATTATGTGTATGATATTTGTTCAAAAAGTAGGCCTGAAACAAGTTAAATGAACCAGAGATGCAAACTTACATTGGTTACAAACTAGCAACAGCATAAAGCTTACAAAGAAGACACTCATATGTGATCCTCCTGGCTTCACCATCGCGCCACTCAAATCTCTGAGATTGTTTTATTTTTATTTTTATTTTCTTTTTACTTTTTAATTTTTTTTTCAAAAGCGTAAAGAGAAGAGTAATAGATAAGTTTGTATTTATCCGCACAAACAAGACAGATGCGTAATGGTTTATTTTACCCATCTACGGCATAAAAGACTATACTAGCAAAGCATTCTTCAAGTGTGTTCCCACATGATAATTCTCATGATTTAATTCAGGTTTCAAAATCTACAATTCCTACCACCAAAATAATAATGAGTGTGGAAACCCGCGCGATGCAGCGGGATTGCTTTTGTAGACGTGAATTTGGAACCGATGAATGACCGGAAAATTTGTTTGTCTATTTATTTGGTTAGTCCTTGAAGGACTTACTTTGCAAGGACACTTAAACTTTAGGGACTATTTTTGCCAAATTGCTATAGATAGCAATTAATGCTACAAACTTGCGTCTTGCTCTATAGTATATATAGATAACTAGCTTAGAGACCCGTTGACACCGGGTTAGTTTTTAAAGAAATAGATAAATGAGATGATAATAAAAGTAATAACGTAAATTTGTTAAATTTAAAATATGTTTGAGTCACAATCGATTTACAACCATCACGTTGCCAATCTAAAATAGACTGACTTGAACATAAAATGATGTGTGATTTCAATGATCAATTGAGTTGCTAACAAACCTTGTAACATTAAAAATAATGAACCATAGTATAATATAAAGTGATTACACCAATGATACATACATGATATAACATGAACCTTGTTCAAAGACCTTCAAGTACTTCTTTATACACGACATTTGTTGTGGTTTTGGAGAAATTACCATCCTGATCATAAACGGCAACCTTCAAACCTCTTTTGCTTTTAACTCTTGAAGCAGCAACGTATAGATGTTCGTGTGTGAAAGCAGGATGTGGCAGGTACAAACCAACTTTTGAAAGCGATTGACCCTAACTTTTGTTAATTATCATGGCAAATGAAATGACAAAGGAAATTGTTTCGACAATCTTAAGTGGTAGCGTTTACGGACGGAGTAATTATCAACCTTTGGCATGATAACCTTTTTTAGCATAATTATAATTGGTGTAGTCAAATTATAGCATAATTATCTAAAGATAACTCACCATCTTGGTTTTCTTATATATTTAGCAATGCAAATGTGTGGTTGAAAGTGAACCGCAATAAATATTTTGCATTAATAACCAATATGTACATAATACAAACATGCTCTCCCAAGGATGCGATACAGAAAATTAATGCATGAAAATAATGTAAAAAAACATTATCCAAGAAATCACATACCAATTGCTTAACACTAAAATAATTACATTTTGTAAATCGCACCTTAGCGACGTAGAGATAAGGGAAAAAAATCATATCTTGCAATTGCCACTTTTACATAATATAACATAACATGACCCGTTACACTACCTGCACATCCCACCCAAATTGCCACTTTCACATAATATAACACAACATACCTTTTGCTAACTAAAGTGTATGCACCACAAATCTTTCGGCTGCAAGTCTCGCATGAGTGCTCCCATCTTTCGAACATTCGGCTCACACATGACCATCTGATGTAACATGGATTAGTAAACATCAAAACCTTGAGTTCTCTGATCTGCTTAAACCAAGACTTTAGCCAAACTTACATTTTGATATTTCCGACATCAATTATATGTTGTTTCTATAAAGTCAATTGCTAAAATGGTTAGAAATGCGAATTAGATATCATACCAAAGGTTACCTGATATTCCGACCTTGACATTCGAGCATAAGCATGTCAAAAAATATTGGCCATTTATTATCTCTTTGAATTATGGAGAAGGTCTACTTCTTTGTGTCATCTCACTATCTTGCTGCATGCACTTATTTAGATCATCGTGCTCGGTAGAGTTGTGGGTCCTCATATCGCAAGCCCAAATCGATAGATGTAAACATGATTAAAACAAAAGATCAAAATCATGGGCGGGTTCGTGATAGTTTTCATACTTTGATTTAGTAACTTCAAGTGAATTAATTTTTTACTACAATAACGTACTAAACTCCGGGGGACGAACTGTAGTTTTAGATAATAACTTTCACTAAACTGTCTCATTCTAATAACTTTCACTAAACGTCAAACACTAAAACAACATTAGCAAATCCAAACACTATCTCCAATGACCCATTTTATTACATTTGGTCACCTACATGTATTATTTCTGATCATTTGATCATTTTCAAACAAAGAATTAAAACACCCCCTGATTATTGTGACTTTGCGACTTCATGTCATAAAAATCATATACTTAGGTCCAACCACAAATCCAATGGCAAAATTTGTTGTACTTTAAATGATGAAAATATCAAACCTGAAGAAAGTTCTTGGGGATGGACACATTATCGGGCAGTTTGGGCTCCATTGCTTCAATAAGAGCATTGATTTAGAATCGCAATAGTTGACACATGGACTTGGTTTGGTAGGTGTAAGGCGTGGTGCGCAACATAGTGCACCAATATTAGCTTATTTTATAACATGCATCCTAATGTTGAAGAATAGATAAGCTTGAGCTTAATATAATAAGCATCCGAAAGAAGCTCCATAGAAGAAATTAGCATTATTAGCTTATTGTATTAACAAAAAACACATAATCAATATAAAATAAGCTCAATAGCTTCTGCAATTTACAATAACCTATTACACTCCTCCAATAAGCTTAGCCAAACACCCCTTTAATTAAGATAAAAAAACATTTACATAAAAATCAGTAATTTAATGGCCTTAATTCATAAATGAAAACAATAAGAAGTGCGGATTTTCGTACATCAAATAACTCATAATGGAAATGAATCTCATCGTCTCTTGAAAAGAATTTGGAGCCTGAAAAAGGGATAAGCTTCCGCATCAGCAAGAGATCAATTAATACAACACGTGCTGCACTTTTGTCCTACAAAGAATAAGACAGTTACCTAATTATTGGATGACTAAAACAACCATTTGTAGTAAAAATGACGAATGCATGCAATCACCTTCCTTCTATTATATCTAGTGAGCTGCAAATCCATCATATTCCTGTACAAATTTACTATACATGGTACCGTCATTATTTTCATTTGGAATAAGCGTTCGTTATTCAAAAGAAAAAAGAATATACATGTTCCACACCTGAAGAAGTAATCCATGGGGTTGGGAACCTTTCAAGTCTGCAGGCCATAGGATCATTATAGAATCAAAGAACCCTGATATTTAGCTTAGATTACATGCATCGCAAACACTAAAAACAAACACAAAATCTTTGACGATTTTATTAACGGTCCATATAAGATGATTCATATGTAATTAACAAAACAGACAGATACTAACGACACATTACTTGGAGGTCTCCCTCGTGCATTTCTCTGTAGCAACATATTGCTTTATTGAAAGTACCAAGTATATTTCCAAATGAAGGTAGGTTTAAGTGGAAACATAATAATAGATTATAGATAATTAGTATATAATGCAACATGTAGGACCCCAAGTATATGCCTTCTAGTTTAGTTTAACATCTTAATATATTGCTTTTGTTGTTTTTTATTATTTGTTGTACATGAACGTATTCAATACAAAATTCTTGCCTAAAACAGGTACATACAATAGAAGCTGGTGTTAGATTCATGTAAGAACAATCAATGTTTTAAAATATGAGGTTGCCTTTAAATGCCAAAAGTAGACATCTAATAGAGAATGGAGGAAGTATAATGTAGTATCGTAGTTTAGGGAGTCCCTCATATACATAAAGATGGTAATTACTCGTACTACATATTAGGTCTATCAGAAACTGTTACAGTTTTTAGTGAAAGAAAATGTTTAGAGAACAAAAATATAGATTTCTCATGCTTAGTGACTTAACAGGTGCTATGTTTAGACAACATCCTGAGTTATTATGTCACAAAAAACTGGATTATCAATGTTACAACATAGCTTAATTTTAAAACATTAAAATTCATAAATTTTGAAAAATATAATACATAAAAGTAATCGATAATCTATACAACCCATTCAGACTCGTCCTAAGAATTGATTCTTTCAACCCATTACAAAACTTGATTGTCTCACTGTTTGCCATTTCTTATAAGACATGTTAGGCCATACAAATTATGAAAAATAATCGAACAAAGACAACATGATTGAATTAGAAGAATACCTTGCAGAACGACGTGTGAGCTTTCCAACTTCCTCCTCAATCTTGATATACAAAAACAAAAACATAAAGTAACTATAATTAAATTGGTCATCTCGATGTAAAATATTAACAATGGCGAGACTTAAAATTAGTTCAAAATCAAATAAAGTTAAATGAAATGCAATTGGTATATAGCATATAGAAAACCATGGATGTTTAACTAAATATGCAAATTATACATATAGCACAACATGGGTGATAACGGGATGAAGGGTGTTGAGGTGTAAGTTTTTTTATGGATTATGTGGTTTTAATTTTTGAATTATCAAAACAACCACCACTAACAACAATCTCATTTGGTTGAAGAATTGAAAAGACTCAGTATTCTTTTAAGTTAACCAATGCGATAGTGCTTATAACCTTCAAAAAGATATACCAACATCATTTAGAATGCATTTTACAAAGCCATTGAAAATAATACTCTTGTATGCATAGATTATTAGAAAGGTTGCATAAGAAAATTAGAAAATGATGCCAATTGTTTCTTATATATTATTAAGATAATTTACAAACAAAAAATGGGTTGTAAGAGGTCTAACTTTAGTACATCGGTAAAAATATGGTATAAACATGAAGCTACTGAATACGATAATAGAAACCGAATTTACATACCCTATCACACTCATCCAAACATCCCTTAAACATCTAATTTCATGATTCAACTTAAAATTAAATGGATAAAACCCAATTTCAAGGTCAAAACACAGGAACATTAAGATGAACACATGATGGTGTTAGTCAAAGAACGTGAAACCTTTCTAATAAGAGGATAACTTGATAGCTACTAATTAAGAGAAATATCATACTTCAAATTGCAACTAATGCATAAGGGGATAACTCAATACCAAATCTTAACTTATCAATCAGTAATCCATAGCGAGATATACTGGTAGAAAGTCGATCGAGGGTTGATCCAAAATATATGTAAGAGAATAATGAAAAACCTATGGGATAAAAAACATTATACTAACCTTGCCACTAAAATTATTCTTTGTTATGAGCTTCTATTCAACATCTTCTTACATTAAATCAATGACTGCACAAAATAAGCCATAAGTCCTGTTAAGATGAATTATAGAGCTATGGACTAAAGCCACATTTGGAATAACAATAACATTATAACAACAATAACTTGATGCTTAAAAACTACATTTAAAGAAAATTATCATATTATGCGGCTAAGAATTTATAACATTTCCATCTATTGGATAAAATTTCATTCGAGATCACTAATATACCATATCAAAGAGTAAAGTTCCCAAAACTAAGTCGTCTAATCTTCTTGCATACTCCCTTCGTATGAAACTATCGATTAATATACCATATCAAATGGAAAAAAATTATTAACCGTCCATTGAAACAAACTATTGATTAAGCAAACTAAGAATTGAACTTCAATAAATCAAGATACAAATCTAACCTTGTTTTGTATATTGTGAAGTCTCCCTTAGAATTCAACACCAAGTCTGCGAATGAAAAAAAATAAAAAATAAAAAATAAAAAATAAAATAAAATAAAAATCAATCCCATACACATCCTGCTTCATCTAAAAACATTCCACACAATCTTCTTCCCTCGTTGATCCCAAGCACACTCCAATAATAAATCCAATCGGAATTAGTTTGATTATATATAAATTGAATACACATAATACCCAAATTATAAATAGTGAATTCATCAGTGTCATCCCTTCATACAGAACAAACACCAATCAGACATCAAACATATATCCGATACAAAAGTAAATTAAAACATATATCCGACACTACCTCTTCGTGATGACATTTGCAAAATCAGTTTGTTAAAATCGAGAAAAATCTTTGATGAGAAATACAACATTAACACCTAAGGTAAATAGTGATAATCTCAAAGCACCCATTTTAAATAGAAAATTCATGAAGCATAATCAAACTAACCCACTGGATGGTCGAACCTCGCGCAAAAGATGGCCATCATATTCCAGATAATTGCTACAACATACGTATACCTTTTTCTCTAAAACAACATAAGAAAAAGATTATCACATATGTTATTGCTAAAGAAGATGATTACATTACTTGTTTATCTAAAGACAAAATTATATATATGCATAATTGTCTAAAATGAGAAATTGAGAGCATGGAATCAGTCTCCAAAATCTTACATATAACATCATAAACATAGAATTTTTTTTTGCAATACTCACAAGTTGCAATCTTCTACAACCAGCACCACAATTGTCATTGTGTTCAGCCCTCCCTCACCTGTATCTAAATCCCAAAACATAATCATTGTTAACAAAACCTTATAAGATAAAATCACAATCATTCAAAATAAGAACCAAAAGTATAAACACAAATTTTACAACAAAGCTAAGAAGACCCAATAAATACAAATTAAATTAGTTTGCAATGAGTTACCTGTTCTACAGAAATTGCCAAAATCATCATCTATCTTGGTAGTTTCTTGAATCGGTGATATGGAATCGATTGAAACTAAATGGAGATGATTTTGAATTGAAAGCAATTGGCTTCTTGGAGAAGAATTCATTGGATGGTTTGAATCGAAAATAATCGGTTGGATTATTTTAGGGTATGATTATTAGCATTATTCAAGAAAAACGCCCACAGTTGAATTATAATAATGAGTTTACAAAAATATGAATTGATATTGAATGTGATTTTGAATTACGTTAAAACCGATTTTGATGAATCGTTAACAGAGAAGATGAGCGTTTAATGCCTTTGAATACTTTGTTATAATAGATTTCAAAACCTCATGCATAAAAACATTGTACTATGAAGCTAAATAAGGTAGTTCATTAAACCAATTTTTAATGCAAGGTGCTTAGTAGGCTTGTACAAAAGCTTATTTTATTATATATAATAGATAATGATGATATTAATAATGATACACTACAACAAAATAGTAACTTAATCACACTAATTAGGGCATGTTAACACACTTTAAAGTGTGAAGAATAAAAGTTCACACTAGTATGCGTGTGAACCAATTGGGTGTAGCAAATATTTTCACACATTTATGTGTGTGAAGCTTTATGAATATTTTTCACACTTTTAAGTATGAGGGTTTTAGAACAATTTTTCACACTTTTAAGTTTGATTATTTTGTTTTGAAATAATTATTCACACTTTTAAGTGTGAGATTATAATTCTTCAAACTTTTTAAGTGTGATGATTAACAATTTATTCACACTCTTAAGTGTGAATATTTTATAAAAAAAGTTCACGGTTCATAAAATGCGAAAAATAGCATGTAGAAATGACAAATTTGTTATATTGATAATAAAGTGTAAAAAGTGTTCATGTTTTGTCCGTCTGACACATTATACATGTCAAAAGCTATTGGCTTTATTCATTTCTAAACTGCTAAAAGTCAAACAAAAAAATTAATCCTTAAGAGTGTAAGGCACCTAAGTTTTTGCACCATCGTCCTTAACAACTAGGGATGGTTTTGGTTAAAATGTTGGCCTCTTCGAGTCACGCATGCAAATATACAGTTTTAACACCTTGTGTCAAATAAAAGACAATAATGACAAATCCATGCAATTGTTACACAATGTTTATGTGGTATATATATATATATATATATATATATATATATATATATATATATATATATATATATATATATATATATATATATATATATATATAGAGTAGAATCGATGAGAAGTAAATTAAAATAAAGTGGTGAAGTGACTAAAATCACGCATTTGAGATCTGACGACTTGCATTAGGTGCATTCTATTCATATAGATGCAACGTCTTGAGTTTGAAAGTTATTTGATGTATGTGATGATCGAAATTGATTTTCATGATTTTAACACGTGCGTAGGAACAAAAATAAGAGAAATCATGAAATGCATCTAATATACGATATATGCATACGATTAAAAGGTAGAAAACACACTATGATGCGTTATAATGCATCTAAGATTATAGGATGCATCTAATTTGGGTCGATTAAAATCGGATGCGGTTATAGTTCTTGTTCCTTCTTATTTTAAGTAATCTTCTTATTCGATCCTAACTCTATATATATATATATATATATATATATATATATATATATATATATATATATATATATATATATATATATATATATAAGCAGCACGTTCAATCGAGCAAATTTTTTGCATGCAACTTTCTGAGCACTTTCGGCCAATGGAATTTAGTATTAATAAATCTTTTATTTAATTCAAAGGAGCATAATAGTAAAACACATTTTCACTTTTTAAAAAAAAAAATATTTTTTAAGCCTTTAAATTTTCAAGATTAATTTTTTTTAATATAATTTTTTTTATGCATGCATGTTTTCAAACGGGTGCATTAATGTTTTCAAACGGGTGCATTAATGTTTTTTAGATATCGTAATTTTACATATGTTTCTTGCGTATAATTATTTAGACATCAAACTTATTTTGGAAATTGCATATATGTTTCTTGTGTACATTCAATGATCTTTGAAATCTATAACAAAAAACATAAATATATACATGTGACCTCTATATTTATAACAAACCAAAACATAAATAGTATACACAAAATTTGATATAAAATAAACTACATTTAAAATACAAATGTATCTTGTTAAATATAGATGTCACGTCATTCAAAACATTTATGCACTCTCTCCGGAACATAAGTCTGTACGCTCATTTTCTCATCAATTTACATAAACATATAGTCTCCAGCCTAAAACGTATGTGGCGTTCTTGACTTTTCTTCAAAATCATTATATCATATGTCTGCACTTTCCAGCATGTTGCATGTTGCACATTTATTGTAAAGCACCTTGCCTTGCTTTAACTGCATATCAAGAGGAATATACATGATTAGTATAGTTATGACAACTAATTTTTAAGCATAACAACTAGATAACACGTATGCTCTAACACAACCATTCATCAATAATACAAACTAGAAATATCACGTGAATCTGATGGTACCAACACACGTATAAAGCAAAACCAAACATTCTTAAAGACATAAAGCATTCAATTTCAAACTCCAACTATCAATATATATTTTTTTTTAACGGTGACTTTGGATAGAATCACACCTGCCCAACTATCAATATATAAATATACTTTTAGTTTGCACAAAAGATGACCAAGAAACTAGTAAGTACTAAAAAGTTTGCACTAAATAACATAATGATCTAAATCTTTTAGTTTGCAAGATGCTCAAAGTAATCGAAACAACATAAAAAAAAATAGTTAAATCTCCATCCTTAGACAATAAATTTAGAATGAATATAATATAAGAAATTTTGACTAGCCTATAAGAAATTGTGAAGGACCATGACACGCCATTA